>PVKE010021527.1:0-26432 GCA_004027555.1 Craseonycteris thonglongyai
AGAGAGAGAGAGAGAGAGAGAGAGAGAGAGAGAGAGAGAGAGAGAGAGAGACAGAGACAGACAGAAGAGGGAGGGCCCAGAGCAGTCTCCATAGTTGCACATCACTGTTTTTTTCCACATAGTTTCATTCCACAGGTGGGTGCGGGGCTGCACAGGGCAGGAAGTGGAAGTGGGCTGGGGTCTCATCCCGGTGAGAACTGAACTGGGGGCACTCCCCAGTTCAGCATATGGGTCCACATGGGCCAGGGCCGGGATTCAATCCTTGGTCCCTGGGGCTACACAGTGAGCACTTAACCCACTGAGCCATCCCTGCTTCCCCCCCTTTTTTTTTTTTGAGGATTGCTTTGGTGATTCAAGGTCCTTTGTGGTTCCATATAAATCTGATTTTGTTTTTTTTTTATCTATTTCTTGTAAAAGTGTCTGTGAAATTTTGATGGTTTTTAAAATTCTTTAATAAAAGTAAGGTAAAAGTTTCTAAGGGAAAAAGATAATGTCTCAAGTCTCTCTTGCCTAGAATAAAATTGAAAGTCTTAGTAGATTTTTCTAGGTGACAGAAAAATTCCAAATATTTTGAAAAGTCCCTATCTTAGTATACAAATACATAGTATACATAGTATACAAATAAACAAAAATATGTAACCACATCTTTCTGAAATAAAAAGAAAATAGCTCTTATATGCCCTGTTCCCTTTCATGTCCAGTTTGTGACAGGGTGGCTCACAATCTTATCAGTTAGGGCAGCTCTTCTGTCCTAGTTGAGGTGGAATTTTCACAGGCCTTTCTCTCATCTACCCTCTTCATAAACCTTACCTCTCTATTTTTGTTACTTTATCTAATTTGGGAGATAAGCAGGGTCAAAAACGAACAAATAACAACAAAAAGAGTTGCCAAAGAAATAATAGAGGCTTTTGTTCCCCTCCTGAATTGGAATATTCCTCCCCACTAAAAGTAACATAAATTAAAATGCAGCGAGTCATCCTTTTCTATCATTTGCATGAGTACCATACGTGCTACCTTTGAAGGAAAGGTCACTCCCTGAGAATAATGACTCATGCTGCCCACTCCTCTGCAAGGACCGTCTAACTGCTCATGTTCATCAATAGCAAATGTAAAATTAATTACACCTGACACTTTCTTCAGTCTAGGTCTGAGAAATCACCAGACCTGTGCTGCATCTGAGCAAGGATCTTCTTACTTAAACTCCCCTGATTAATTCAGGCACACAATGCTAACCCCAAGTACCCTAGAAGAAGCCCTGGAATTCAATATGTATAAAGCAAATCACATTTGGTTTGCTAACAACACAAAAGCAACATCATGCAGCATCACACATCCTTTGTCAAGAGATAGTTTTAATTTCTTCTATTATTGTTTAAAGGTATTTCAATTGATAAATTTACATTTTTATTTTGTTACTATGAAACCATTAAAAGTTTTGGAGAATTTAGCAATAGTTATTATGTACTTCATGCCCATTACTGTGTTAAATGCTTTAATTCACAGTCATATTTGACCTTCAGGCTTACCCAGAGAAAAAGGTGCTATATCCTCCAGTTTTCAGAAGCAAAAACTGAGGGTTAGAGAGATTAAACAATTTATCAATATACAGCTAATAAGAATGGAAGGAATAACTTAAATCAATGACTTACATTTTCCAAAGTCTGTTCTTTTCCACTCTTGCTATACAACAAGAAAACAGAATTATACTAATTCTGAACATGCTTCACAGAATTTGTGTTAATTAAGTCAGAACTGAGTAAGAATTTCTAGAACTCTAATGAAAAATTGATTCATAAAACTGCTAATCCAAAGTCAAGAAAAATAGGAATTATACAAGGCTGAATGAACCTATGAAGATAATTGTAGTTTTTATTACTTTGTTTGAAACACTGCTGGTTCTTTATTGTTCTGTTTTCATATTTAAAGAATCCCATTTTCTCCTTTTTAAAAGCTATCTATAATTTACAACAACTTAGTAAAATATATCTTTACTCTGAGAAATCTTTTAATCCTTGGCTGTTTCCTCATCATAGTCATTTATCTTTATTTCCCTACCTAATCCATCCAGAATTCAGAAACTCTTATAAAATATTCTTATTTTCATAACAATATACGTAGGTTTTTACATAAGTTCAAAAATAATCTGATATCCTTATAACAGGACACAATTGGGCAAGTCCTTAGCATGATTTCTCAGCCTAAAGAGACTTCTTTAGGTCTAATCTAAAATTCACTATTACTTGACAATTTTAAAGACCAAATATTAGTGTTCTGGGACCAATAAAGTCCCTTAAATATTATCAAAGCTTTGACTGAACTATCATATTTGAGAATATGCACAGAATCACTATTCTTGCTACATGTGTTAGGTAAGAAGTTAGGTATGAGTGACAGGAGGGGCAGAAGGTCACCTTTCATATCAACTCTCCAGGGACTACCCTGGGCCCAACCCTTGGAGATGAATTATTATGTTAAGACCTCTGGGAGGGGTGGGGTGGGGTGGGGAGAAAGATAAGACCCCAGCCAGAATTACCTGGTTTTTGACACCCACAGAATATTGAACTTTGCCCTTGGCTTAACCTTAGCTTCATTATGATGTAATAAATTAGCATTGTGGTTTTGTCCCTTCTCCCCCACTCACCTATGGGCTTTTCTGTATGCATTCTGGTTAAGGGCCTGTGCAGGAAGACAACAGTCATATGACCTACACATGTCAACCAAATGACCCAAGTCTACATGTCACACTTGTGTGGCTGGCTCAGGGCCAGAAATAAAACCCAAACCACAAACCTGCAGTGTTTTTTGTCACTTTTGGCTTGGCCCATTTCTCTCTTGAAACATATTTTAATAAAACTTTACTCTGCTTTCCTATGTTTTGCTGATTTGTAATTCTTTACTGTATTGGTGGAAAGATCCAAGCATCATCACAGCCTCAGGATTGGTAACACATGTATGTAAATAATCAGGCCCCATTTAATGAGACTAGACTTAGTTTACAAACAAATTTTATTGTAATTTTCTTTAAAAAAATTAATTACAGAAAAAGTTATATTTCAATAGAAAACTATAGTATATCTGTTAATAAATTCTTGTTCTTTTTAAAAACATTTTTTTAAGTTTTATTGTATTGTTTGAGAGAAGGTGAGGGGGGTTAGTTTGGGAGGGGGGCAGAGCCGTTTCCATATTTTTACATCATTAGTTGTGACACGTTTCATTCCACACGGGTGTAGGTTGCTTGGGGCAGGAAAGGAACTGGAGGCCTCCCACACAGGAGGCAGAAAGTTCACTGCTGAGCCATCTTAGCAGTTACTAGTTGTGCTACAGTTCAGCATATGGGATTGCAAGGGCTGGGGCTGGAAATCAAACCCCAGACCTCATAATTTGGGGGCAAGCTCTCAATATGCAAACTACCCCAGCATCCCAGATTCTAGTTCTATTCATTATCTTTAAGGTTTTATCCTCCTATAAACTTCAGAAAACTCTACAACAGATTATATATGGACAACCTTCATGCTTATTGTTGTATGGGTCATTTAAGAGGGTTCACTAAAACACTCAGTGGCATTATCAAAGACATTCAAATTGTTAATCAGGAAACTTCATCAGGCTGAAACTGCCCTCTTCCTTCTACCACCTAAAGATGCTTTAAACTCAAATCTAAAATATTTTCTCAATTTCTGCTCTCCAAAGTCAGAAAGTGAGTTTATGATTAACTTTATTTACCTTAGTTATTCTTTTGTTTCCATAGAAATTTCTCTTATTATAATAACTTATTTGATTATTCACCTGTAGCACCACCTCTGAAACAAAACATCCTCATGTTCATACTGTCCTAAGTAATCCTGAATGTATACCATTGCTAATACATCATGTTGTGCTGTGTGCATACCTTAGAAAAAAATTAAAACCCAAGTACAAATTATCCTAAAAAACATAGATTACCTCAGAAATGTAAAACCTGAATGTGAATGTAAATTAGATGATTTATTTAAATCTTGGCTCCTTCAAATCTTTGCTCTGAGAAATTCTTTAATCCTTGGCTGTTTTCTCCTCATAGTCATTGTGTTACCCTCCCTAGTGCACTGTATTCTTGCAAATCTTTTTTTTTTATATATTTCTGACAGAGAGAGAGAGAGAGAGAGAGAGAGAGAGAGAGAGAGAGAGAGAGAACTGAACTGGGAACTGGGGGGAACTCCCCAGTTCAGCATATGATTCCACATGGGCTGGGGCCGGGATTCGATCCTCGGTCCCTGGCGCTGCAAAGTGAGTGCTTAACCCACTGAGCCATCCCGGCTTCCCCAATAGTTTTATTGTTTTTGGTTTTCTTCTTTTTTTGAACTGAACTGGGGGCCCCACTGCATTCGGGAAGTACACCCCAGTTCAGCATGTGGGTCCGCCTGGGCGGGAGCCGGGATTCGATCCTCAGTCCTCAGGACTTCAAAGCGAGCGCTTAACCCGCTGAGCCATCCCGGCTTTCCTTCAAGTCTTTTAAATACCTTTCAGCAGCTACTCACATGTCAAATGATATCTGTCAATTAGATAACTCAACTACACATGTTTATGATAACAAATCAATCATTGAAAAGAATGGCTATATGACCATTTGTCCCAAAATCAGTATCAACAATGATACCAAGAGTAACACTATACTAGTTGGTTAATGCTCTTTGTTTGCTGAGGAAATAACTAGAGTCAGGGAATCATTAAATAAAATAAATAAATACATACATACATACATACATACATACATACATACATACATACAATAATAAAATAAAATAAATAAAATAATAAAATAAAATGGAGGCCAGACTTGAAAATTCTCTAAGCAGACAAAATTGTTTAATCAAAACTAAATCTAGCATATTTCATGAACATAAACAAAACTTAGGTTATTTCTTATAAATGTGTTCTTCTGGTGATAATAAAAAAAAATTTAATCATCTTTCTAAAATGATATAATTTTTAATCACCTTTCTGCCATCTGGAAATTCTCATTTTAATTACAAATCATTGTTAGAATTAAAAACTTCCCCATTTTCACTTTTGAAGCCATTCTATAATGTCATGACTCTGGAGCTTTGTTCCACAGTTGGAATTAAGATTCCCAATTTGTGAACTTTTTGTATGTGTACAATAAACTCTTACTAAATACCTTTTTACTCATTTTATTTTAATTTTTACTCTTTCTGGATTTTTGACCATAGTTACTTTACAGCATATTTTACTTGAATGTTCTCTAACCATAAGCTAAATTGTAAGTCCTTTTATTTCATTTAGATGGAATTAAATTGCTTTTGAATTTTTCTACTAGGACCATCCAATCTCATTACAGTTTTTGTCAGTCTCTGAAATATGATAAATCATATTTTGAGAAGAATCAGATGAAGTATATGTTAAGTTAATAAACAGGCATACAAAGAAAGAGAAAATGTGCAAGGGAACAAAAATATAAAGAAAGGAGGGGGAGTAAAAAAGAAACAAAGTAAAGGTAGAGTTCCAAGAACATGGAGCCTTAGGGACAGCTTACGAAGACTTTTTCTTGCCTCTCTTAGCATGATGTGGTGCACAGATGTACATTTGGAAGCTGATCAGTGGAAACTCCATTTTGTTAGTTTTTTTCATGGACCAAGTAAATGTCGTGGGGCCCATAGCTGACTGATAACGTTTGTAGTACCGGGTATACTCCTACAAAGAACTCTGGTAGGACCTTGCTCTCCTTCAGGTTCTCATTAGTCAGCCTAGAGAATGGGGTAGATAATAATTATAAATACCACTCTGCTGTTTGGAAACCTGAATGCAATTTTTCATGTGTTCATTCTCTCATTCATAATTATTCATTCATTTAAGGAAATATTTACTGAAAACTGAAGACAATGTGCTGAACACTACAAGAACTAAATTATGAGCAATACATAGTATCTTGCTTAAATACTTCTATATTAATAACTTCTCTGAGTGTTCCACAGGATCCTAACCTTAATAAATACAAAACTAAACTCAACAAGTTCTTTATACCACACTGTTATCACCAATTACCCATTCCTCCCCCTCTAACCAAATCTGCTCTACCAATATCTCCTATTTTTGTTACTGATAAAACCCATTCATTTTTTCATCCAAACTAGAAACCTCAAAGTCATTCTCTGCTCTTTCTGCTTCCCCACCCTACTTCTCTAATCACCATCAAGTACCTTCAATTTTGCTCTTGATTATATCTCCTTTATCCCCTCATCATCTTACCTGGACTTACTGAGATAAGCTTCCATCCATCTTCTTCTATCAGTCTTTTTTTTTTTTTTTTTACTTAATTTTTATGTGCACTGTAGTCTGAATGCCATCTTAAAATACCAATCTTATACACTTCCTTGCTGAAAATCCCCCAGTTACTCTTTATTGCTAAAGAGGGGATAAAATTTCTCATACAAGTATTATAGAGAAAACCTTCACATATATTCTACTTATCTATCTGTGTATCTAATCTTTCTATTTTTATCTTGCCTTTTTTCTCCCATGAACATTTGGCTTGCAGTATACTGTATTTTTCTTGAAATATTTGTTAGGAGCCATGATTTTGGACTTTATTTTATGGGACATAGAAAATTATTGAACAATTTTCACAAGAAAGACAAAAGATAAGATATAATTTGCCAAGATGAATGTAGGAACAATTTGAAAAATGAACTACAGAAGGGTAGAACTGGTTACAGTAGATGATTACTGCAGTGGTAATAAGAACCTGAGCCTAGGTAGTAGAATAGGAAAGCTGTGATGAGATAACATATCTCAGACAAGATTATATATTCATATACCTGAATTGTATGACTCATCTTATAAGGTTGGTTTCTTGACATAATATAATGGGCAATTGAAGTGACAGAAAGAACATATAGTCTTTTTTATTTTTCTTAAAAGTTAATGCAAAGGATTAATAGAAAAGTAAAAAGTAAATATGCAGAACACTAGTATGCAGACAAATAACCACTTATATTTAACATAGAAATTGTTTAAGAAAAACTTACTAAAATATAGGAGCATATTTGGGTCATGAGATATTTAAACGATCTCTTGAATTAAGTTTATAGTATTAATTTGTTAACAAACATTTTATAAAACTTTTAGAAATTAGTAAAATATAAAGACTTTTTTTCCCTGTTCTACTTTGAAGTCATGTTTTATGCGGATCACTATATGGAGCCCTGTAGAAGTAAATAAACACAAGATAAGCCACATCCTCAAAGGAAATTATAAATGCATTGAGAACTTATAAGCAACAGAAGAAAAATTTAGAATTTTGTCAATTAAGTAGAAAATTTAGGCTCCAAACACTTACCTCTTCAAGATGTATAACCAAAGCATGAAAAAGCGAATATTTAATTTGTTTTGGTTAATTTATTAGTTACCTACTAGAACCAGAGGCCCCAAAAACACTAAACAAAAAGAAAGTATTCATGGGAGATATTCAGCATGTAAGAAGACATGACTGCCAAGAAACCAAACAACCCACACATAGCCAATAAAAATGAAGACTCTTACTTCATACTCTAAAGGCCTCCAGACTGAAACTGTGTCAGCAAGAGAACATTTCACAGCTGTAGGACCTCTTTTTAGAGAAATTTTCCTACCAGTTTCAAAATTCTGTAGCACAAATAATTAATTAGAGAATCACACCCAAACTTCATAAATAATGGAAGGAATGAACTGGAATGTTATTTTTAAATTTTCAAGGAAGAGGATGCTCTGTTGAGCAAACAAATACTTTGTAGCCCTTCTCGTTGTTTAAAGATTGCCTTCAGAGCTATGACCAGAGTTTATTCAGACTAATTAGAAAGATTAAAATCGAAGAAGTTAGAACCCAACCAAGGACAGATAATTTGTAAGTTTGGCTTTGAAATCTCTTGTTTAAATACCTGTCATTTAAAAAATAAGAAACTATGGTTATGGGATGTTTCCTAGATCTGCAATAAAGCAATTATTGTGCAAAAATTAAGTTATTTATTTTTTTCCCCTTAAACATAGCATAATCAAAACCATTTCTCACCGACTTGAGGATGAATTACTAATGTCACTCAATACAGTTTTGACAGTTTTATATTCTGTTTTCTCCTTCGATGACCATGAAATGTTTCTTCTCTCTAAATGTTTAATATATTTTATTTATTTATTTATTTTTATTTTTTTGACAGAGAGAGAGAGATACAGAGACAGAGACAGAGACAGAGAGAGAACTGAACCGGGGGAGCTCCCAGTTCAGCACATGGTTCCGCACGGGCCGGGGCCGGGATTCGATCCCCGGTCCCTGGCGCTGCAAAGTGAGCACCTAACCCACTGAGCCATCCCGGCTTCCCCTCTCTAAATGTTTAACATGTTGTTATCCTGAGTAGGTGTAATGAAAAATAAGTATGGAGTAAAGAATCATTTTTTGGGTAATGCAGAAGGAAGACATATTTATAGTGAAATTTCCAAATAAATTTTGCTACTTGGCAAAAGGGTCATAGTAAAATGTGTAATAAAATGTGGCCTGGATCACCTTGAATGTGGACTGGATATAGTGACTCGCATCTTATCAATACAATATAGAAAAGGAACAACTTGACTTTACAGTGGGGAGACCTGGCACACACCACCTTAACCAAGTTAACATCATCATTAATAATTCATGCTGATATTATGATATGATGTGATGATAAAGTCACCTCATCTTGTGGAACTCTTTCCTCAAACCGTATCCTTAGCCTAATCATGAGAAAAATATCACATAGCCTAAAACTGAGGAACATTCTACAAAATACCTGACCACTACTTCTCAAAATTGTTAAGGTCACAAAAAACATGGAAAGACTAAGAATCCCTCACAGATTGAGGGAGGCTAAGAGACCAGTTGTCTAAATGCAGTGTGATATGCTAGATTGGATCCTGGAACAACAACAACAACAAAAAGACATCAATAGAAGAACTGGTAGAATCTGAATAAAGTCTGTAGTTTAGTTAATAGTAATGTACCAATGTTATTTTTGGTTTTGACAAATATACTATGGTTAGATAAAATGATAATCTTAGCGAAAACTAGGTAAAAGGAAATAGAAACTCTTTATACTATCTTCACAACCTTCTGTAGATCCAAAATTATCTCTCCCCCAATTTTATTAAATACACACACAAACACACACACACACACACACACACAGTCAGGATTTAATTACCATTTAAAAAGGACAAGGAGGCCTTATTTTAGCAATAGGACCCTTCTTTTTATAGACAAACCAAATACGGTAGTCTTTTACTAGTTTCTTGATGTTTAAGTCTTGGCTTGTTGCTGGAGTACCTTTGAGATTTTAGTTGCTTTAGAAATTTAACAAGCCCAAATAAGACTTTTAGATTTACCTGTTACACAGAAAAACAATGGTGGATGGTTCATGAAAGTAATATCATTAATTTTGTTCCAGTTGTTATTCATTGAATACTGGCAGGAGAATGAGAACTCCTTAAAGCATTACATTTATACATAGAGAAATTGATACCCAGAAAATGTATTATCATAACTGGAATCAGAGTGCAGTCTTTCTGACTTCAGGACTATTATTCTTTCAATCACACCTTGGAGCCTACTAGATGCTCCCATAATTTCACAGGGCACGTGATATATTGAGTGGAGAACCCATTTTCTTTCTCAGTGGAATTTTGAGAAGACAGCCAAAGGGCAGCTTTAGGCTTCTATCCTAGAAACTTAATAAATGACCAGAAATTGTGGGGATTTTTCTATTATGATTTGCAGAGCTCATTGGCTGCATTTTAATAGGGATTTTGATTATCTTTACAATTTTACTCAATTTAATTGCTGGGATTATCAGAGTTGTGAAATAGAACTAAAATTGCCTGCAGTGTTGTTTTAGCCCATTTCCCAGTTAGAAAAAAATAATGTGCAACTCACTGCCACATTCATTTAATTTCACATAAATACTCTCTTTAAGGCTGAAGCAAATCTGACTTGTTCTAAATATAATAGTAAAATATAAAAACTGTTCTTGGAGTTATTTCTAAACAGAATTTATCTTTAATCCTAATGAAACAGAAGTGTATATGATGATCAGTATTTAATATTTTTTTCATGTGTAGAAATGCTACATTTTCTAAGATTTGACATTTTCAGTGATTGAGAATTACTATGTTTTGTAAATGGAAATATCATTACTAACAACAGAATGCTATAAAGAGAATAATGTCATTTGTTTCCAAAGACTATTGATATAATAGAGCCATGCAAAAATAGTAATAAGAGCAATATATTTCATGGCAAACTTTGGGGGTAAGGCTAAGCCTGTAATCCTTGACTTATCTTGGTATACACTGCAGCTGCAAGTGCCACTGGCAAGTATTCTTGGAGCAAATGGGAAATGGGTTAAGACTGATGTAGTAAACAGCCTCTGATATCACATCTAATAATGATATCTACTCATATAATTTTTTTTGTAATTCTCAGGCTTGATTTAATGAATTGCTTCTAGAGAATAGACTATAGCACAAGTGAAGGGATGTCATTTTTATAAAAAGTGGGTTATAAAAGAATGTGGCTTCCATCTTGGATATGCTTCCTGAACTACATACAGCTTCAAGTCCTGAGGCAGCTTTGTGGAAGAGACCAATGCCAGCAACAAACACTTGACTAGGTTTTAGAGTTGATGTCTCAGCTGAACTGGGGTGTGCCCCCAGTTCAGTTCTTGCTGGGGCCTATGTGGGAGGCTCCCAGCCCAGTTCCTGCCCTGCGTAGCCCTGTGCCCACCTGTGGAGTGAAACTATATGGAAAACTAATGTCAACTATGTAGACTGCTCTGGGCCCTCCCCCTTCTCTCTGTCTCTCTCTGTTTCTCTCTGTCTGTCAAAAGTCAATAAGATAAATCTTTAAAGTTGATGTCTCCAATACCTCTGAACCCATCCAGTTGTAACTGTAGGCCATGAGAAACCATGAACCAGTGTCATCCATACCTGAATTTCTGATCCATTGAAACTGAAATAATAAATGTCTGTTATTTTTTAATCTACTAAATTTTGGATACCTTGCTATGCAGCAGTTAAGAATTAATGTGGTGATGTGGGTAGGATTTTAACAAGATGCCAACATTTATTTAATTCTAAGTGTATTGCTACAATTGTCTATTAGCTTTTATATGAAGGTTGATAGTGAGCATGAATAACTTATCCTCTTATTCAATTTTGTATGTTTGAGAGGTATGGCTTATAATTTTCTTGCTAATCTAGTAATAATTGTAGGAGTCCTTATCTGCTTATTGGCTTTTGTTGTACTATTTAAGGCCATCTCTGGGATTATAAAATTAAAACTTGAAATTAAAATTACTTTTTAATTATGATTTATATTTAAATAACCTTTGTACACATTCAAAAATTTTTTAACATTGTTTTTTATTTGCTATTTTACATTTATATTCCTTGGATTTAAGGCCAAATCAAATGTCTCACTACTATTTATATATCATATCTGTCTTTCTATCTATTATAAATAACTATATGCAGACATGTGCATAGTATGTATAGAAGTATATACTTTTATTTCTCTTTATTTCTTTATTGCCTTTGAGATTATAACACAGTAAAAATAACCAAAACAACAACAACAACAACAAATTTTTATTGCTATGACTCTAAGTCAGAAATATATATTAGAATATTCTCAAATAAGACATATGCAATGTGAAGATGGAATGTGTGGGCTTGAACAAATTTTCTCAGATAATTATGCTGTTCAATCTCAGGTAGATAAATGTGGCTCTAAAGAACTTTTGCATTTCTTCTTTGAAATCAAAAATTTTCATAAATTTGTTGCATTCAAAATATACACCCTAGGAATTATTATTATGGAATAGTGATAATGGGACATTTTTTTATTGTTAAATTTCCTGGGGTAACATTGGTTGGTATCAATTATATAGTTTCCAGGAGTACAATTCTACATGAAATTGTCTATGCATTACATTATGTGCTCACCACCCAGAATCAGCTATCTTTCCATCACTATATATTTGATGCCCCTCCTATTCTTCCCTCCCCTGCTCTCTGACTCCCTCCTCTTTACCCTCAGGTAACCACTAAACTATTGACTGTGTCCATGAGTTTTTGTTTGTTTATTGCTTTCAGTTTTATATTCCACCTATAAGTGAGGTCATATGTTTCTTGATTCTTTTATTCTGATGTATTTTGCTTAATAAGATGGTTTCAAGGCCCATCTATGTTGTCACAAATGGTTGTGTTTTATCTTTTCTTGTTGCTGAGTAGTGTTCCATTGTGTAAATGTACCACAACTTCTTTATTCAGTCATCTATCAAAGGACACTTTGGTTGTTTCCATGACTTGACCACTGTGAATATTGCTGCAATGAACATTGTGGTACATATATCTTTGTGAATTAAGGTTTTCTAGTTTTTTTGAGTAGATACCCAAAAGAGGAATTGCTGGGTTATATGGCAATTTCACTCCTAATTTTTTGAGGTCTCGCCATACTGCCTTTCATAGTGTTTGTACCAATTTACTTTCTCACCAGCAGTGTATGAGGGTTCCTTTTTTCCCCACAGCCACTCTAGCACTTGTTATTACTTGTCTTGTTAATTATAGCCATTCTAATAGATGTGAGGTGGTATCTCACTGTGATTATAATTTGCATCTTCCTAATTGCTAGTGATGATGATTTTTTTCATATATCTATTGGCCATTTGTATGTCTTCATAGGAGAAGTGTCTGTTTAGGTCTTCTGCTACTTTTTAGTTGGATCATTTGTTTTTTTGTTAGAGTTGTATTAGTTTTTTTATATATTTTAGATATTAACCCCTTATCAGAGGCATTGTTTGCAAATATATTTTTCCATTCAAATGGTTTACTTTTTACTTTGATGACAGTTTTCTTTGCTGTGCAGAAGATTTTTAGTTTGATATGGTTTCATTCATTTATTTTTATTTCTACTTTTCTTGCCTTTGCGGTCAAGTTCATAAAGTTCTCTCTGAACCTAAGTGTTTTAGGTTTAATAGGGATGCTTTCTTCTATGCAGTGTATTTTTTGGTGTCCTACGTGGAGGTCTTTAATCCACTTTGAGTTAATTTTGGTATATGGTAACAATTCACAATCCAGATTTGTTCTTTTGAATGTGGTTTTGTAATTTTTCCAGCACCACTGACTAAAGAGGCTTTCTTTACTTCGTTGCATAGTTTTTGCTCTTTTGTCAAAAATTACCTGTCCATATATTTGTGGGTTTAATTCTGGGTTTTTTATTCTGTTTCATTGCTCTGTATTTCTATTTTTCTGCCAATACCAAGGTGTTTTGATTATTGACAGTTTGTAGTATAGACTGAAGTCAGGGAGTGTGATGCCTCCAGCTTTATTCTATTTTTGTGGGATTGCTTTGGCCATTCGAGGTCTTTTGTGGTTCCATATGAATCTGATGATTTTTAAAATCTATTTTTTAAAAGAATGTCTGTGGGATTTTGATGAGAATTGCATTAAATCTGTATATTGCTTTGGGTAATATGGCCAATTTAACTATGTTGATTCTTCAAATCCATGAACATGGAATATCTTTTCATTTTTTTGTATTATCTTCAATGTTTTTTAATAGTGTCCTACTGCTTTTGTTCTTTGTTAGGTTTATTCTTAAGTATTTTATTCTTTTTGTCTTAATCTCAAAAATATTGTTTTGTTTTGTTTTTATTTCTTTTTCTGAAGTTTCATTGTCTGTATATAAAAAAATGCTGTGGATTTTTGTATATTGATTTTGTATCCTGTAAATTTACTGTATTCATTTATTATTTCTAATGGTTTGCTGGTAGAGTTTTTAGGGTTTTTATATAAAGGATCATGTCATCTGCAAAACATGACACTTTAACTTCTTCACTCCCAATTTGGATGCCTTTTATTTCTTTTTCCTACCTAATGACTCTGACTAGAAATTCCAGCACTATGTTAAATAGGAGTGGTTACTGGGAACACTCCTAACTTTTTCCTGATTTTAGAAGAAAAGATTTCAGTTTTTCTCCATTGTATATGACATTCATTGGGGATTAGTCATGTATGGCCTTTATTATGTTGAGGTAATTTCTGTCTATACCCATTTTATTAAGTGTTTTTACAAAAAATAGATGTTGTATCTTGTCAAATGCTTTTTCTGCAGCAATTGATACAATCTTTTAATATTTTATTTGTTTATGTGGTTTATCACAGTGATTGATTTGCATACATTAAATCATCCTTGTTCCCCTGGGATAAATCCCACTTGATCATGATGTATAGTCTTTGTAATGCAGTGTTGTATTCTATTTGCTAGAATTTTGTTTATGATTTTCACATCAATGTTCATCAGAGATATTGGTCTATAGTTTTCTTTTTTATTTTTATATCCTTATCAGGGTTTGTGTTAGGGTAATGTCCTCATAGAATGAGTTGGGACGTATTGCCTCTTTTTCAGTTTTCTGGAAAAGTTTGAGGAAGATGGGTGTTAGTTCCTCTTTGCGTGCATAGTAAAACTCATTAGTGACACCGTTTAGTCATGCACTCTGGCTTTTGGAAAGGTTTTGGATGATAGTTTGAATTTCCTAACTGTTTGATTGGTCCATTTATCCAGTTCTTGATTCAGTCTAGGACTCAGGGGTGGCGAACCTTTTGGCAATTGAGTGCCAAAGTTTATGAAATAAGAGTATACTCGCTCGACTCGTGTGCCAACCCATTGAGTGAGATAGCAGTAGTGATTATTTTTATGTCTATAAGAGCATAACCAATAAATTTTTAAATGGTATTCACAGCTCCGCGTGCCACTTTGGGCACGCGTGCCACAGGTTCACCACTCCTGGCTAGGTAGACTATACGTTTCTAAAAACTTGTCCATTTCTTCTAGGTTGTAAAATTTGGTGGCATATAGGCCTTCATAGTATTCTTGTCTGATCCTTTGTATTTCTGTGGTATCAGTTATAATTTCCCCTCATTCATTTCTAATTTGGATTATTTGTGTTGTTTCTTTTTCCCTTGGTGAGTCTAGCCAGGTGTTTGTCAATTTTATTAAATTTTTTTGAAAGGACCAGCTCTTCATTGCTCTCATTTTGTCCATTGTTTTTCTATTCTTTATTTTATTTAGTTCTACTTTAATTTTTATTATTTTCTTCCTTCTGCTGGCTTTGGGTGTTTTTTGTTCTTTTTTTCTAGTTCTTTAAGATGTGCCAAAGCCAGGATGGCTCAGTGGGTTAAGCACTCACTTTGCAGCGCTGGGGACCGAGGATCGAGTCCCGGCCCTGGCCTGTGCGGAACCACATGCTGAACTGGGAGCTCCCCCAGTTCAGTTCTCTCTGTCTCTGTCTCTGTCTGTCTCTCTGTCAAAAATAAATAAAATATATATATATATATTAAAAAAAAAAAGATTCTAAGATGTGATGTTAAGTTGTTTACTTGTGATTTTTGTTGTTGTTGTTATTTCTTAAGCTAGGACTGCAGTGATATAAATTTCCCTCTTATTACTGCTTTTGCTGCATCCCAGTAGTTTTGGTATGTTGTGTATTTGTTGTCATTTGTTTCTATGTATTTTATTTTCTTATTTCTTCTTTGATCCAGTCATTTTTTAATAACATGTTGTTTAATCTCCTATATACATGGTATTTCCTGCTTTCTTTTTGTATTTGATCTCCAATGTCAAAGCTTTGTGGCCAGACAATACACTTGGTATGATTTCAATCTTCTTAAATTTGCTGAGGCTAGCTTTGTTTTCCAACATGTGGTTTATCCTTGAGAATGTTTCTTGTGTACCAGGAAAGAGTATATAGTCATCTGCTGTAGGATGAAGTATCCTGTAAATGTCAACTATGTCCATTTGCTATAATGTATCATTTAAAGGTGATATTTCCTTATTTATTTTCTGTTTGGATGATCTCCCCATGGCTATCAAGGGAGTGTTTAAGTCCTCTACTATAATTGTGTTTTTGTCAATTTCTTCTTTTAGATCTATTACTAGTTGTTTTGTAAATTTTGGTGCTTCTTGGTTGGGGTCATATATATTAATGTGTCATGTCTTCTTATTGTATTGTCCTATTTATCACTATAAAATGTCCATTTTTGTCTCTTATTATCTTTTTGATCCTGAAGTCTGTTTTGTCAGATATGAGTATGGCTACACTTGATTTTCTCTGGATGCCATTTGCTTGGAGTATTTTTTCCCACCCTTTCACTTTGAGTCTGTGTTTGTCCTTGTGGCTGAAGTGTGTCTTTTGTAGGCAGCATAAGGTCGGTTTTCATTCCTTAATTCAGTTTGCTACTCTGTGTCTTTTTATTTATAAGTTCAGTCTATTTATATTTAGGGTGATGATTGATATATAAGGATTTTCTATAGCCATGTTATCTTTTGTTTTCTGGTAGCTTTTTTTTTTTATTGCTTCTTTACTTTTTTATTTCCATCAGTTATTTTAGTTTGATGGTGTTTATGACTGCTTTCAATGTCTTCCTTCTCTCTCTCTCCCTTTCTCTCTCTTTTTTTTTTGTTTTCTTTTGTTTGTTTTATTTTGTTATTATCCCAGTTCTGAGTTCTTTTTGAGTGGTTACCATAAATTTTATGTAAAAGAAAGTTTCATGTATGCAGTGGTTCCTTTTCTTAAGTATGCGTCTTATCTCAATTCTCTTTGGACCGTTAAACCATTACTTCCTCTCTTTTTATGTTTTTATTGTTCCTGTTTATTACTATTTATTTTTACTTTTTTTTTTAGGCCCATTCACCTCCTTCAGTATTTCTTAAAATACTAGCATTGTGCTGGATAATTTTTTCAGTTTCTGTATGTCTGAAAAGGTCTTTATTCCTCCTTCATATCTAAAGGATAATTTTGCTGGATAGATGATTCTTGGCTGGTAATTTTTGTTTCAATATTTTTAATACTTGATTCCACTTCCTTGTAAAGTTTATCTTGAGAAATATGATAATAGTCGAAGGGGTTTTTTTATAGGTTATGGTGTTCTTTTTTCTGGCTGCCTTTAGAATTCTTTCTTTGTCTTTGACCTTTGACATCTTCTGTATAATGTGCCTTGGAGGGTTTGCTAAAATTAAAGTAGCTAGGGGTCCTTGTTGAATTTGAGCTTTCAGTTCTTTCCATAGATTTGGGAAGTTCTCATCTACTATTTGTCTGAGAAAATTCTTTGTGCCTATCTAATTTTATGTTCCTTCAGAATACCTATTATGCTTATATTATTCTTTCTAAGGGAGTGAAATAGTTCTTGTAGATATTTTTTATTTCTTTTAGCTCTTAGGTTTCTCTTTTCTTCCTTCTGTGACATTTCCAAGTTTCTGTCTTTGATTTCACTAGTTCTTTCCTCCACCTGGTGGGCTGCTTTCTATGCTAGCTATTTCATTTTTTATCTTTTATTATGTTGTTTACCTTCAGAATTTCTATTTGCTTTTTTTTTTTTTTATAGATTCAATTTCCTTTTTGAGATCACTTAGCTCCTTCTGTGTATTCCACCAATTTTCTTTGATCCCTTTGAGTGTTTTCAGAATTGCAGCCTTGAATTCTACGTCATTTAGTTCAGATGTTTTTATATCTTCAAGTTCCTTTTCTGGAGATTTTTTATTTTCTTTCTGAGCACCTTTGTTCACTAGAGTACTCATTGCTGTTGGAGCATTTCTTTTCCTGCACATGAGGACTTTTTCCCTGGAAGACATAAAGAATCTTTCTTTTACTTTCTAGCTATTGTTACTACAGTGTCTTATAATATTTTCTCTTGGTTATTCAGTTTTCTCACAGTGGGAGACTTCCTAGAAGGTGGACTCCTCTTTGACTCAGTTGCCCTGGTCTCTGTGTGCCTCCTCTTTAGGAAGGTATGGTGGACAATGGTATTCTATATCTTTGAGATCCCACTTCAGTCAGAAGCTGCCACATCTGGGCCTCACAGTTTTCCTAGTTCACTCTGTTGGCTTCAGTGGGAAAGGAGGGGGCAGATTTTGTTTGGAAAGGCACAGGTCTGCTTACATCACAAGGTAATGGTGGCTTCCGTGCAGCAGCTCACTAAATGCAGGTTTTGGGTAGAGCTGGTGGGTTGAGCTTTGGAAACAAGGCAGCTAAGTTATGTGTTCAAGGCCATGCAGTGCTCTGGCTGAGACCTTATCTCATTGAGGGCCTCTTTGCACTTCAGCCTCCAACATACTTCTGCTGCCAGCACTCCAGCCACCAGAACACCCTCTTTCTGGTCACTTCATTGGCCTTACACTGCATTGGTCCCTAGCTCCAGCAGCCAGACCCACACTCAAGTGACCTTCACAGATTCTTGGCTGTAGCTAGCTGATGCCTCACTTCAGCCTTCTGTACTATGCTCTGGCTGCCCATGCCATGCTAGGGTTATTCTTCCCACCCTCCTGCCATGGCATGTCATTACAGCCAGCCACACCCACTTTTGTCATCCACCCTGCGTTCTGACTGCCTGTGCCTCTGCCTTTGTTCGTTCTAGGCTTCTAACCCACCCAGAGTCATTTTGTAACTGGACCTACACTCCCATGCTCCCACATAAATCTCTCCTTTGCTGGTCTCTGGGTCAGTCTCTGGGTCAGTCACCAGGAAGGTCTCCAGGTTGCAATTCATGGCATTTCTTTGCACTGTTCCCTTACTTTCTCTCTCACTTCCCTTCTTTTATCCAGCTCTAGGTATTTTCTAGCCATGAGTGGGCCTCTCAGTTGAGGCAGCCTGTTGCTTAGGAATTCTTTGGTTAGACTTCAGTTGTTCAATTTGTTGTTCTTTTCAGGAGAGGTTTCAAGAGCGCCTCTCATGCCACCATCTTGATGACATCTCAAAATGGGACATATTGAAAGCATTAAATGTGAAATCCATGTTCAAGTGACAGTCTGATCGAAGGGACAGAAAGAAAGCAGCTACCTTCGGTTTTGTGCTTTATGTATAACATCTTTCAATTTATGGTTCAAAAGACTAGTAATTCAACTATACCTACCCTGATGGCTGGCATCAGCAATAAAATATGAACATTTTAGTCCCTACCATCACATTTTGGCTAGATTACTGCCTTAGTTCTTTCAAGTTGCTGTAACAAAGTAATGCAAACTGGGTAGCTTTACAAACAGTAAAAATGTATTTTACATAGTTCTAGAGACTGAAATTTCATAATCAAGGTGCCAGCATTGTCAGGTTCTGTTGAAAGTCCTCTTTCAGGTTGCAGACTGCTAATTTGTTGTGTCCTCACATGGTAGGAAGAGCATGAGATCTCTCTGAAGCCTCTTGTATAAAGGCACAATTTCCATTTGTAAAGGCTCTTCCCTCATGACCTAATCACCACTTAGAGACCCTACCTTCTAACACCATCACATTGTGCATTAAGATTTTAAAATATGAATTTTAGGGAGGAGAGACACAAACATTTGGATTATAGCAATTACTATAATTATTGTTAGGTTTGCCTTTAGTTTTGAGATGTTGCAATATGTGTTGACCACTCAGAGTCAGTTTTTTTCCCATCACCATATATTTAACTCCCCATCCCTCCTCTCCCACCTCCATCCCCTCTTACCCTCAGGTAACCACTAAACTATTGACTATGTCCATGAGATTTTGTTTCTTTGCTGCTTTCAGTTTTATATTTCTCATATATTGGCCATTATTAATTCTATTATGATCAACAGATGCAAAAGCAAGAAGAGTTTAGGGTAGAGGCATTATGATTATGATGGAAACAAAAAAAATGAGCTCATTGGAAGTAAAGTTATTTGATTGTAGGAAAAATTCAAAAGTACAAAGAACAAGTCATTCAACATGTAATAAAGGCTATCTATGCAGTCAATGATATTCAGCAAAAGATAAGAAATATTTATAAATGAAATTGAAAAGTACTTACCTGACTAGGAAAATCAGCATTAATATGGCATGCCTATTTATTGACTTATTGCTATGTCAAGCAGGGACAAGACTTTGAGAAGGTAGAGATCAAAGAACTGGTGATATTTTTTTTTTCCTGCAAAGCTAAGGCCACTCACAGGCTGAAAATCAGTTATCCTTTCTGTATATCATCAAATTATGTGGTTGTGCATGCTAGTTGTTAAGGAAGAGACTTGCTGTGATCCTCATCAAGAGATATTACCCATACCAACAGATTTTTGTATAAAGTAGGTAGTTAATTTTGAGAAAAATTGTGGTTAAAGATAATATATCAGCAAGAAGAGTGCCTTGTTTTAAAGCTTCAAAGAACTCAAATGAGTACACACTTATTTCATAAAGATACAAATGAAGTTTGTAAGCTAAAAGCCCTCTTAGATAATGTAGACTAAAAGAGCTTTTGGAAGCCCTGTATTATGAATGTAAGATAGGTTTCAGACAAGTATTTATAGTTTAGAGAAAACAGGAAAAATCCTCATACTACTTTCTCAGTGGGCTGAAGTAACAGTCTTACTGAAACTTGCATCTTGTATTTCAATCCCAGCATGACCCAGTGGTTTCTTCTCCTTAAACATGTTACCCAGTTTCAGCTTCTCCACCTGAGTACTCCCTGTAAACTTGTAGCTAAACTCTGACGTGCAGCTGGTAAATTCTTTCTGTTATCTGTTACACTTTACCTTGGCCTCTAGTTTTATTGTTTTTAATTTAATCACAAATCCCTTAATGACACAATTGAAACTAATAGAATATATTTGAGGAGGATGGACCTAATGTTCTCTATTTACCTTTGTATCATTTAAAAAGTCTGTTGGATAAAAATGTACTTTGTATAATTGAAGTCATAATTTCTACAAGTAATTAACATTTTGTAAAAAGCTGTGAATTCTCACATCATATACAGTGAATGTTTGTTTGTTTTTTCCCATCCAATCTAAAGAGGTATGTATAAATAATACAGTATTTGCTTTATCAGGAGATATCATGGTATAGATGCAATAATCTTCATTAAAGTACAACTTAGGTACAGTTAAATGTACATTATTTATAATAGTAGAAAAAAATGAAGATAAAATGCAAAAGCCATGGAGTCTTTTAACTGACAAACATATGTAACATTGTTTAGTCTACAAGTAGCCTGGGAAGAGTGGGTGGGTATTTACTATATTTCTTCTGAAGTTTTCAGCCCAAGAAGTAAAAGGCTGTGCAAACCTTCTGCATACATTGCTAAAATTTATTCTATTTGAGGGTGAAACAAAGTATTCATTAATATGTAACTGCTTACTCTGTGGTTGAGTATAGACCTGAGTGAATGGACTGTACTGTGAAGATTAAATATCATAAGTTCTTGAGATGGTGATGCTAGGATCAACAGGTTGAGTATCTGCCTTGCAGCAGTGAGGTCTGGGGGTCAAATCCCAGCCCTGACTTGGGCAAACCCATATGCTGAACTGCAGCATAACTGGTAACTACCAGGATGGCTTGGTAGTGAAGATTCTCACTTCCCGTGTGGAGGCCCCCAGTTCAGTTTCTGCCCCATGTATTCCCACATCCACCTGTATGGAATGAAATTCTGTCACCACTAATGATGTATGACTATGGAGACTGCTTTGGGTCCTCCCCCGCCTTCTCTCTATCACCTCCTCTCAAACAATAAAATAAATCTTAAACACACACACACACACACACACACACACACAAAGACAGACAAACTAGTATTTGAGATGACCAATGCATTATGTTAAATTAAAAATGATTTACACTAAGTTATCCACTTATCCACATTAACCATTTTCAACTAATGAATAAATAACTCAAGATCTTGTCAATAACCCTGATGGATGAAAGAACATAAATAGGATTTGTTAACTAAGGAAAAATGCAAGTCATGGTAGATATAGAAATCACCACATTGATCCCTACGATTCCTGCATTTCTGTACTCCACCCTGTGAGCTCTAGCCTCCTTAGTGTCCTCAACTCAGGGAGTCTGCACAACTCTGAAGGAATTCCCCCACTCTGTGCTGTTGAGAGTTTCCACCTGAATACTTTCTCAGGGCCGCAAGCTGGGACCATTCTGGGGTGAGCTGAGTTTGCATCCCTTTTCTCAGGAATTACTGTTCTTCACTGGCTAAAGTTCAATGCCTTCAAGACTGCTGTTTTAGATACCTTGTTTGTTTTTTGGTTGATTCAGTTAGAAGGGTAAATACAGTACTGCTTACTTCATGTTAGTTGGAACTGGAAGTCTTGTTTTATTTTAATTAAACAGTTGGATTCCCTGGTTTGCATGAGTTCTGAGTCAGCTGCCAGTATGATACAATCTGTATTTTTGTATTGGGAATGAGATAGGGCTTGAGATGCATTTTCTTTATTCTGTAGATAACCAGTTTTTCTAGGACCATTTGTTAGACAAATACTGGATGTTTTCACTTATATATGAAATCTGAAAAAACATTTTAAGTTGCACTTATAGCAACTTATAGTAAGAAAGCATTTGCCAGGGGCTAGGGAGTTGGAGAATGGGAAGAGGTTGGTGGAAGTATAAAAATCTTTCAGTTATAAGATGAACAAGGTCTGAGGATCTTATGTATAGCATGGTGACTATAGTTATTAACACTGTACTGTATAGTTGAAACTTGCTAAGAGAGCAGACCTTAAATGTTCTCACACATGCACACACAAAGGTAAATATGCAAAGTAGTGGATGTGGTAAGTCAATGGGTGAATCCTTCTACATGTATACATATATCAAATTATTATGTTCTGCACTTTACATACCTGACAATTTTATTTATCAGTTCAACCTTAATAATGTTAGAAAAAAAGATCTTTACTCCCATTGACTTTACTTGATACTTTAGTTGAAAATCAATTGACCTTACATTTGTGAGTCTAGTTTTATAATCATTATTCTGTTCCACTGGTCAATTAGCTCTTTATTTATTTAGGTGCTTTTTTTTCGATTTCTCCCAGTATTATTTTATAGTTTTTAATGTAGAAACATTGAACGTATTTCATTAGATTTATTCTTAGTTATTTGAGGGTTTTGATACTATGATAAATAGTATTTAAATTTTTTATTTTCTAACTTTTTGTTATTAGCATATATGAGTATAATTCACTAACTAGATATTAGTAATTACATAGATTATTTAACATATGAGTATGTAATCTTGTCATCAGTACATAATGAAAACTTATCTTCTTCCCATCTCATATTTTTGCCTTTTATTTCTTGCACATGGACAAGAATTGAGAATCTTTGTCCTGTCCCAGTTCTAGAGGAAAAGTTTTAGAAGATTTAATACTTTATCATTGTGTAAGTTAGCTTTAGGCTTTTTTTTTTTAAGATATATTTTATTAAGAGAAGGTGAGAAAGAGAAAGAAAGAGAAAGAAAGAGAAAGAAAGAGAGAGAGAGAGAGAGAGAATGGGGGAAGTCCCAGAGCACTCTCCATAGTTGAACATCATAAGTTGTGACAGTTTCACTCCACACAGGTGGGGCCACATGGAGTGGGAATTGAATTGGGGGCCTCCTGCTTAGGAGGCTAGAAACTTTGCTGTTGAGCCATCTCAGTGGTTACCAGTTGTGATTATGAGGCAACTGCTCAACTGCTGAGCTATCCTGGCATCCCCAACTTTAGGCTTTTTATAGATTACTTAGATTGAAGAAGTTCCTTTCTCCTAGTTAGTTAACCATTTTTAGCATGGATGAGTATTGAATTTTGTCATAGTATTAAAATAATCCTGCTATGATCTCTCTATTGTTTATAAAGATAATCCAAATTTCTCCTTCATTGTATGTAAAATACTAATTTATACTGATTGAATTTGTAATTATTAGGCCAATTTTTTCTTCATGGGATATATACCCCACATGATATATTGTTCTTTTGTTGTTGTTGTTGTTGCTGCAGGATTTGATAGAATAATACTTTGTTAAGAAGTTAGCATCAATGTTTATAAAGAACATTAATTCATAGTTCTTCTGGTGACTTTTGATAATAGTGTAATAGTAGTATTCTAAAATGGGTTGTCAAGTAGCCTTTCCTAGTCGTGTGCACATGTGTGTGTGCAAGATTTTATATAAGATTTGTATTCTTTCTTAAATATGTGATAAAATTTTTCAGTGAAGTCTTCTAAACCTATAGTGTTCACTGTGGAAAAGGTTTTAATTACAAATTTAATTTATTTAGCAGATACAGTTTTCTTTATGTTTTAAAATTTTTCTTTTTGTAGTTGATGTCAAAATTTGTGTTTTTAAAAGAATTTGCACATTTTTATTTAAGATGGCAAGTGTGTCTAGTAGAATCTGTAAAATAATCCTTTTTTTCCCTGAGATCAACAGTTCTGTGTTGTCTATACTACTTTTTCTTGCTCAGTCTGAAGATTAATTAATTTTATTAGTCTTTTCAATATAGTAACTGTTAGTTTTGCTAATTTTCTTTAATATTTGTATGATATTTATTTCATTGTGTTTTTTTTCTTTTTATTTCTTAACATCTACTTACAGATGCAACTTTCTCTTATTTTTCTAAGTTCTTAAATGTAAAGTTATCTATCTCACACATTTTCTTCTCTAATGAATACTTAGAATAGTTATAAATTTTCCTCTAAACACTTATTTTACTGAATTTTATATATTTTGATATGTTGTGCTTTCATTCTTTTAGTTCAAAGTATTGTGCTTTCAGTTAAAAGAATTATCTAATTTTCTTGTATTTTTTTGGATCCATAGGTTATTTAATATATATGGCTTAATTTTAAAATATTTTAGAGATTTTTCAAATCAAGATAATATATTGTTTCTAATTTAATGCTTGTAGGGCTGAAGAATGTACTCTACATAATTTCAGCCTTTTATATTTGAGATTTATTTAATGCCTCAGCATAAAATCTGTTATTAATGCTCCATGTGCACTAAAAAATGTGTATTAAATGTAATGTTCTGTTAAGTACCATTTAGTTCCACTTGGTGATTGATATTGTTTAAATATTCTATTAATTTCAGACACCTTTAGGATTCTTACGTCTTCTTCTTAGGTTGATTTTTTTAAATGGCTTGTTGTTTGAGAGAAAGAGAAAGAGAGAGAGAGAGAGAGAGAGAGAGAGAGAGAGAGAGAGAGAGAGAGAGAGAGAGAGAGAGAGAGAGAGGTCTGAGAGCAACCACCATAGTTGTACACCATTAGTTGTGACATAGTTTTGTTCCACACAGGTGGATGTGGGGCTACAAAGAGAGGGAACTGAACTGAGCCTCCCACATGGGAGGCAAGAGCCTTTGCTGCCAGAGCTTGGTGGTTACCAGTTGTGCCACAGTTCAGCATATGAATTTGTATGAGCTGGGGCTGGGATTCAATCCCTGGGCCTCTCAGTTGCAAGGCAAGTGCTCAACCTGCTGAGCTTACCTGGCATCCAGGTTGATTCTTTTATCATTTTGGAATAATCCTCTTTATATTGATCTTCACTTATCTTTTTTTGTCTTTAGGTCTTCTTTGATAATAAAGCCATACCTGATGTATTATGCTTAGTGTTTGTATGCATACCTTTTCCTACTCCTTTACTTTCAACACTTTACTACCGGTATGTCTTTATATTTATCATATTTCTTCTAAATAGCATCTATAGGGACTGACTTTTTTTTAGTCTGGCAATTATTGATACTGTAAGATTTAAATATATAACACCACTATTTGGTTTCTATTTATCTAGTTTTTAAATGTATTTCTTTTTTCTTACCTGTTTTGGTGAAGCAAGCATCTCTCTTATTTAATTTTACTTCTCTTTTGGCTTTTGCGCTCATGTGTGTGTGTGTGTGTGTATGTGTGTTTACTCTATAAAAGAGAGTAATATTTATCTAATTTATCACAGTCTATCTTCAAATAACTGTATACTTCTTCATGAATCTTAAATAGCATTATCCCAGTTACAGAGCTCCAATTGCATTATGCTTTAATTTATATATGTTACAAACACCAAATATATTATTTTTTGTTTTAAACTATATCTGTATATATTTAGTATATATCTAATGATATGTATTTATTTTAAAAATCATTTTGTATTTTACCCAAATATTTTGTTTTTGATGCTCATCACCTCTTCAGATCCAGAGTTCATCTGTTATTTCCTTTGTATCTTTTTTAGTATTTTTTATAGTACAGGTATGCTAGAAACAAATCGTGTCAAAATTTGTCAGCCTAAAAATATAGTATTTCTCTTTTATTATTAAATATATGTTTTGTTAAATATGGAATCCTAGGTTATAATTTTATTTTTCTTTTATCAATTTAAAGGTTCAGTTTCTCTATTTTTTCTGGCTACTTTCATTTTCTGATGAAAATTCAGACATCAACCATTTTGTCATTCTTGTTCCTGTAACATTTATCTTTTTTCTTCAGGCTGTTTTTGAGATCTGTTTTTTACTTTTGTTTTTTTGTATTTTGTTTACAATGCACCTAAATGTGATTTTTGGGATTTGTTCTGTTTTGGTTTTATTGAGCTTTAGATATTGATGGGAAGATGATTTTTTTTTTTTTTTTT
>PVKE010021528.1:0-26427 GCA_004027555.1 Craseonycteris thonglongyai
ACCGTGGACTGCTTCATCTCCAGACCCACAGAGAAGACCATCTTCATCATCTTCATGCTGGCCGTGGCCGGCCTGTCCCTCCTGCTCAACGTGGCGGAGCTCTACCACCTGGGCTGGAGGAAGCTGAAGCGCGGCATCACCGACCGCTTCAGCCCTGACGCCTCCGAGTCCAACGGGAGCCCACCCACCTCCCCGGCGGATCCCGGCTACGGGCACCGTCAGCTCTGACTCCCCGCGGCCATTAAACAGGCCCCACGCGACTCCGTTCTCAGGGTCCAGGCCCTTCTGTTTTAAATTCGGAGTCGTTTCTGATAGAACCACTCGCTTTCTCCTCCTCTGAGCTGAGCTATTCTTTTTTCCCCCATGAATTGGACCGAAAGGTGCCTGAAATTTTAAAAGGAAAAGATACAAAAAAAGGGAAAAGCTTTATGTCCGGATATTCTGATATTACCTCGCTTTCTTGGATCTTCACGTGGCCACCTGACCGATCTCTCGCTCGAGAACTCCTCACATAAGAACGCTGAACGCTCACTGTTTCAGAAAATGACTCCAATGAGATTAGGTGTTTTTGGTTTTTTTTTTTTAGTTTAGCGCCCCCATGATCACCGTCTTTAATTCTTTAGCACGACGAACTCACATTCTTTCCCTGAGCGTTAAGGTTTCTTCTTCTGATATTTGTCACACGTCCGTCAAAACAATCGAACACACTTGAGTTCTAAATAAAGAAGCATTCGGTTTCTTGAATTTATTCCCATACCTTTCACGAATGTAGCCAAATGCTCTGCAGCTCTGTCACTGCAAATCTAAACTTTTGCAAAGGGGGAAGCCGGGAGGGCTCAGTGGGTTAAGCGCTCACTTTGCAGCCCCGGGAACCGGGGATCAAATCCTGGCCCCGGCCCGTGCGGACCCATATGCTGAGCTGGGAGCTCCCCCAGTTCAGTTCTCTCTCTGTCTCTGTATCTCTCTCTCTCTTTCAAAAACAATAAAAATAAATCTTTAAACTTTTGCAGAGTGAACCCCTGCTTTGTCGGACACCCTGATATGCCGGGCTCTTCCGGAGACGGGACGGGTGGTCCGAGGGGATGCTGATGGCTGGCAGGTCGGGGGTGGTCCAGGGCAGGGGGACGGGGAAGCCGTTGGGGGGCGAGTGCTCTGCACCTCAGCTGTGCTGGTGCAGACGGTGCTCAACGTCCATCAAACCGCTCCTTCGAATGTGTTTGCCTCACTGTGTGTTACCTTCCTTGTCGGGAGAGCTGATGGCAAAGAAAACGTGTGTGTGTCTCTCCACGCACATAGTCTCCGTGGATACGGCACCAAAACTTGTAACACAAAGTGCAAACGTTCGGTTGGATTTATTTTATCATCATCTGCATTGAATGCTACCCAGGTTGTTTTTTTTTAAGATTTATTTTATTGGGGTTTTTTTTTAGAAATATTTATTTATTTTGACAGAGACAGAGAGAAGGGGG
Source organism: Craseonycteris thonglongyai (assembly GCA_004027555.1). Classification (NCBI taxonomy): domain Eukaryota; kingdom Metazoa; phylum Chordata; class Mammalia; order Chiroptera; family Craseonycteridae; genus Craseonycteris; species Craseonycteris thonglongyai. Next base: position 1,470 of record PVKE010021528.1, read on the forward strand.
AGGGCCCAGAGCCGTCTGCATAGTTGCACGTCATCGGTCTCTGACACGGTTTCGTTCCACACAGGGGGGCAGGGGCCGCGTGGGACGCGAGAGCCCTCGCCGCCATCTTGGCGGTGGCAGCTGCGCTGCAGTTCAGCACGTGGGTTTGCACGGGCCGGGGCCGGGCCTCGGACCCCCAACCTCGCAGTTCTGCGGCGAGCGATGGAGCGCTGAGCTCTCTGGGCCTCCCCTGCACGGCTTCTCGTAGCTGAGGTGAGATCAGGGGACAGTCGTTGAGGAGGCAGGAAGGGGCAGCGAAGCTTCTCCATCAACACAGGAACAGGGCAGAAATAAAGGGCAAGGTGGCCCCTGAGCGCCTGTGTTTGGACCCATTGTCACCGCACCTGCTGGTGGGCTGGGAGGGGTCAGGAGGCCACCATCCCCCGTGTGCCCGGGGGTGGCCCTTGGGTGGGAGACGCTGGCCGGAGGGAGGGTCTTCATTCCCTGGGGGCTGCTCTGACCAATCCCCACAGACCCAGCGGCTGAGAACAGCCCAGACCTGTCCCCACTGCTGGGACAGGGGGCTGAGGTCACGCTGTTGACAAGGCCGAACCCTCTCAGCCCTGGGAGGACCCCCCAGGCCCCCCGCTTCTGGAGGAGGTGGTTCTCCTGCCCTCAGCGTCCACACCGATGGTGGGGTCCCCTCACCTGTGCACCTCTCTGTTGGTCCCTCGGTGGCTCCTCGTGTCCCCCAGGGTCACCTCCCGCCCCACAGTCCTTATCTGAGTCACCGCTGCGGAGTCCCTTTCTCCATAGACGGTCAGGCGCTCGGGGGCCAGGGACGCGGACGGGCGGCCCCAAGGGGCCGGCATTCAGGGCCACACGCGTGGGGCCTGTCCCCCCGCCCCGCCGTGTGCACGCTGTGCCCGACATGCAGGTCACTCAGGTGACGGTGTGGGAGGGGCTGACCCAGCTCCCCTGCATTTAACTCGCCGGGGCTTCCAGCGAATGGAATGTTACCGGAAGCACACGTTTCTTTTTTTCGGGGGGTGGGGGGCAGAAGCTTAATTTGTTGCCCAAAATGTTAACCGCCGACAGATCGCATCGCGTGCTAGAGACCACGTTACGGAGGCTGTGAGTTCCCGGCTGTCGCAGAGGAAGGGACCAAGGACGCCCTTTCTGTGTTGTTCGCACACAGCTGCTTCCAGAGGCAAAGGAAGGGAAGGAGGCGGATCCCTCAGACGCTCCCCGAAGTTTTTTGTTTGTTTGTTTGTTTGTTTTAAAAATATTTATTTATTTATTTTTGACAGAGAGAGAGAGAGAGAGAGAGAGAGAGAGAGAGAGAGAGAGATACAGAGACAGAGAGAGAACTGAACTGGGGGAGCTCCCAGTTCAGCATATGGTTCCGCACAGGCCGGGGCCGGGATTCGATCCTCGGTCCCCAGCGCTGCAAAGTGAGCACTTAACCCACTGAGCCGTCCCGGCTTCCCCATCCCTGAAGTTTTAATTCGGTTCCATTTTCACAGCAGGAGAAATGCTGAGACGCATGAAGGCATGTAACCACTGAACAAGTGGCATTGGTTCGAAAGTGACCTTAGAGAAGTCAATCTCTGCAAGAGTAAGAAGCACTTTAAAAAAAGTTTGTAGGGGAAGCCGGGATGGCTCAGCGGGTGAAGCGCTCGATTTGCAGCCCCGGGGACCGAGGATCGAGTCCCAGCCCCGGCCCGTGTGGACCCATGTGCTGAACTGGGAGCTCCCCCTTCTCTCTGTCTCTCTCTGTCTCTGTCTCTGTCTCTGTCGAGGTGTGTGGTCAGGCCTTGGTCCACGGGGCCACCCTCTGGGTAACGTCGCGGGTGGAGGGACCCTCTCTGCTGGGAGGGGGAGGGGAGCAGCCCTTTGGGGAGAAGAGGCTCACGGGGTTCGTGGACGTATTTCAAGACAGCACCCGTCTTTCCCTTTCAGATGCTGCTGCCGCCGTGTTGGCCACCGGAGATGCCGGCCGAGGGCGCGGCCGCTGTGGGGTGAGAGCCTGTGCGTGAACCTCCTTTCAGGGAACGGAAGCCGTGGGATCCCCCAAAAAGAAGAAGACGGGTCTCAGACACTCGTCTTTGTCTCACTGAACGTCACGCCAAATAGATGCGTCCTCGCTTGTTCTAAACACACAGGACTCGGAAGTCCCCCGAGTATGTCTTCCTGCCTCGGAGTTGGGAGCGACGTGAACTGTAAGCACTTTGCGGATTCTTTGCCACCAAACGTCGGGCTCCTTTGCTGGGGCCGGAGCCCTGGGCTGCTTGGGCGGGTTTTTTACTCTCTCACACCTCTGGGTCCTGCTCACCCAACAGAGACCTCGATTCCTGTCCTCTTCCTGCTGTTAAGGGCGGGTCTGGGGCACCAGGGACCCCGTACTGGCCCCCACGGTACAACGAGGTGACGGACAGTCCTCCTGCGCTTGTCTCTGCTTCAGGTTTCCTCTAAAAGGGGTCGACGTCACTGTCATCATTTTTTAAAAGGCTGCGACTTTTGAAAGCGAACTTCATTCCTAAGAAAAAATCACGTTGAGGTCACATGGAGAAACCCGAATAACTTTGCACTCTTTTATTTTTTTAAAAAGTTTTTAATGGCTCTCCTTTTTTTTTTTTTTTAAGATTTATTTTATTGTTTTTGACAGACAGAGACAGGGAGAAGGGGGAGGGCCCAGAGCTGTCTCCATAGTTGTACGTTATCAGTTTTCGACATGGTTTCGTTCCACACAGGTGGGCGGGGGCCGTGCAGGGTGGGAACTGGGCTGGGGGCCTCCCGCATGGGAAGCTCACCCCAGTTCAGCATATGGGTCCACACGGGCCGGGGCCGGGACTCGATCCTCAGTCCCCAGGGCTGCAAAGCGAGCGCTTAACCCGCTGAGCCCTCCCGGCTTCCCCAGGCTGCGACTTTTGAAAACAAACGTCATTCCTAAGAAAGAAAAACTTGGGAAAAGCCGGGACGGCTCAGCGGGTTGAGTGCTCGCTTTGAGGCCACGAGGACCGAGGATCGAATCCCGGCTCCAGCCCAGGCAGGACCCACGTGCTGAACTGGGGAGTTCCCACAGTTCGGTTCTCTAGCTGTCTCTGTCTCTGTCTCTCTCTCTATCTGTCAAAAGTAAAATAGAAATAAATATGCACTGAAGATAAAATAATTACTCTCTATAAAAAAAATATAAAAAGATAAAAAAAAAAAAAAAGAAAGAAAAACTTATGTGGAGGTCACACTGAAAAACCCCAATACTCTGCATTCTTTTATTTTTTAAAAACGGTTTCAATGGCTTTCTTAGGTTCTTGCGTGCTTCTTACGCTTCAGTAAAAAGTTTACTCAGAAGAAAAAACAGAAGCAGGGGCCACACAGTGAAGGCCCAGGGGCCACATGTACCCCGGGGCGGCTTCCTCCGGCCCAGGCAGCCAGTTCTCACATCAAAGCGGGGGCCTCAGGCAGGACGGACACACACCCCCCTCCTGGACGGAACATGGCCGGGGAGGGGCCCGTGGGAGTCCCATGTGTCCCTCCAGGAACGCCAGGCACCCAGGAGAGGAAGACCGAGCAGACCCGACCCATTCGAGGGGCTGCCTGGCCCGCCTGGGAGCTCAGGGCCCACGGTGACCCACAGCACGACCGCCCGTAAATTCCTACCGGGGCTGTCACGTCCCGGGCCTGAGGCAACTTCAGCGAAAGGTCAGCGCTCACCTTGATGAGCACTGTCCCCTGACCACACATCTGGGATCACATACCTTCGAAATGTCAGCGTAGTTTTCCTCTCCCGCCCCGAGAAGGCCCGGCCGGTGCAGGCACCTGCTGCAGGACGGCCTTATCTCGCTGACCGCAGCCGTCTGGGCGCAGCTGGCATCTCCGGCCCCCACCCGCGGGAGGGTGGAGGGGCTGCGTCCCTGTCCTGCCCCCCAAAGCTGCCACCCAGCGCTTCTCTCCTCACGCCTGCCTTCCGCCCACCCCAGGGGGCTCTGAGGCATCAGACCCAACGCATGGCCGGCCACCTGACCCAGTCCTGGGGGTTCTGGCTCCAGGTGCGTCCTAGCAACCACGTCTCCCAGCAACCGCGTCTCCCAGCAACCACGTCTCCCAGCAACCGCGTCTCCCAGCAACCGCGTCTCCTAACCACCGCGTCTGCCACCCTGGGGGGGATGCCTGGCCGACCCCAGCCCTGCTCCCGCTGTGCACAGGGACCGTGTTCTCGCCGGGAAGGCCGGGTACCTGCGTCCGGCGGCAGCTGCGATGCTCTTGAACTTGGGGCCCCGTCTGCAGAGCAGCACCACTCGGAAGCCCCAGCCCAGGGTCTACAGCTGGCCACCCTCTCGGCTCCCAAGGTCCCTGTGCCCTGCGAAGCCTTCGCCCCGAGGGTGGCCGGCTGAGGGGTGACCGCCCTGTCCCCGGGCAGGCAGGAGGGCACCTCAGTGAGGAGTCCGTCTGCGCCAGACCCTGTCTACCGGGCATGCACTTCCTCCCTCGCTCTGTGCTTGAACTTGTGCTGATCAAGAGGGTGACCCAGGGCAGGTGACGTGGCCTCTCTCGGCAAAGTCGCCGTGACCCTTTGGCTCCACGGCTCTGGCAGGGCCGGTGCTGGTTCCCGTCCATGTTGATGCTCTTCTGGGGGGTCTGACGCTCCGCTTCTCCCTCTGACAAATGACCCCGTTCAACTTCCCAGTTGCTGGGGGGGCTTCAATGAAGGGGCTTATGTGACACGCCCGACATGCTCACTAAATCCAAGCGATCTCGTTGGCGGTGTGAAGATCACGCATTCTGGGTGACGCCCTCCAGCCTACGGCCACTTGCTGTTGGTCCATGTCCAGTTCACACGCTGCCCCTTGCAGGGTTCTCCCCGCCGCAGCTCCGTGAAGGAAGAGCTGCTTCTCCAGCCACGTGGGCCGCGAGCAGCTCCCCCGGGATGGCGAGGACACCATCGAGTTCCGACTCAGGCGCCCCAATTCCAGTTCTGACCAGGCCCTTTCAGGTAGTGTTGGTCTTTCGCTGTACATGGCGCATCAGAATCATTGATCATTATAGTTGACGTGATATAATATGGTGTCTACGGCATAGTAACCGGGAAACGCATCCCCACAGCAGGACAGAAGAGCAAGTACAATTGTAAGGCCTCAAACCTCCCCCTTCGGCACACCGGCTGCTGATAAAGCTCATCAACCACAAAACAATGCATCGTGAGTGTGCGCACGTGCCCCTGGGTTAAGGGGGTGACAAAGCCAAGGCCCGGGAGCCGGGAAAGCTCAGCAGGTTGTGCACTTGCCTTGCACCCATGAGGTTCAGGGATTGAATCCTGGCCCCAGACGGTGCAAACCCATATCTGAACGGTGGTGCAGCTGGTAACCGCCAGGAAGGTGGTGAAAATTTATTTCATTATTATATTTTTTTATTAAGACTTCCTTTTTTTTTATTGAAGATTTATTTAAAAATAAATCTTTAAAAATAAAAAAAAATAGCCAAGGCTGACATACCTTCTCAGGCAATGGCCTTGTGATACATAGAAGCACATTCTGGAATAAAGAAAACTTAAAAAAAAGATTTATTTTATTATTTGAGAGCAGGTGGGAGAGACAGAGAGAAGGGGGAGGGTCCAGAGCCGTCCCCATAGTTGCACATCATCCGTTTTCAATATGGTTTTGTTCCACACAGGTGGGCGGGGGCCGTGCAGGGCGGGAGCTGGGCTGGGGGCCTCCCACATGGGAAGCTCACCCCAGTTCAGCACATGGGTCCTCACGGGCTAGGGCCTGGACTCGATCCTCAGGCCTCAGGGCTGCAAAGCGAGGGCTTAACCCGCTGAGCCACCCCGGCTTCCCACTTCAAATAATTTGAGGACACTTAGTCCTGGAAATGAGGCAGCTGCTGTTGCTTGTCTTTGTGTCTATGGGACGCTTCCGCCTTGACCAGAGAGATTCTATTACGCAGGAATTCTGGGTGGGGTGGACTCAAAGCAGTGCCTACTGAAGTGTTCCAGCAAGCAGGGCCTGGGAGCTCTAGAGTCGGGGGCAACAAAAGCTCGCCCGGGGGAGGGCAGAGGGACAGGAGGGGACATGGGGGGGGGGGACATTTCTGCTGACTCACTGAGAGGTGTTGCCTGTTCACACTCATAGTCCCCGTTCTGAGGCTTCCCCCTCCCTTTCCCTTCCATCCCTTTGTCTCTGGGATATTTTCAACCAGCTAGTGTGTATTTTTTTTTTTTTTTAAAGATTTATTTTATTGTTTTTGACAGAAACACTGAGAGACAGAGAGAAGGGGGAGGGCCCAGAGCCGTCTCCATAGTTGTACGTCCTCAGTTATGTGCGGGAGGCGCTGCTCTGGGACCTGTCCTACCCTCCAGTGCGTCTTTCGATTTCCTTGCTGCATTTCCCTAACGTCCATATATTTGCATAACACCTTCCAATAGAAGTGATTTCTCACATTTCTTCTGTGTTTTGGGTAAAGTGAGTTGAACTTGTAATGTTTACCAATTGGCTTCAAAGGAGACAATGAAAAGTAAGTTACCACCGTTGTCAGAAAGTGAATCCCTACTTTTTTTGTTATTCTCTCTTTAGCATGTTTGTTCTTTAGTTTGATTGAAGTATAATGTTTTGTTATTCGCTCTTATCCATTCACTGGTAAATCTTTATGAAACCTATTGTTTCTAGCCTGAACTATATATATTTTAATAGGTACAGATACTGGAGCATTATAATCATCTCTGTTAACGACTGGAATTCATTTTCAAATGGCATTTATTTCCCTTTACCCACGATCAGATTTCTCCCGACTCGCTTGTTTGCATTTTTTTGAACGCCGGGACCCGTTTCGGCACATTTCTGAGTTCTCAAGAAGAAAAACTCGTCTTTCCGCAGCCCTGCGTGATGAGAAGAGCTTTGCACTGAGGTGGCGGGAGTCACATGAGCAGCCACTTCGCTTACGAGGAAGCTGCCAGAGCCGTCTTTGATGTGTTCTATCTGGTTTGGATCAGAATTTTTAGCACAGCTCAGAAATCCCGTAACTCCGTGTTGAGACGCGGGTGGCGAGTTCACAGGCTGTCTTCGGGCGGGTCAGAGAGTCCATTGCTTGTTTCTGAAGGGGGATCCCAACATGGCAGCAAGGCCACCTGAGGGGAGCGTGAACAGCCACCCTGGGGATGGGACTTAGGTTCTGTCTCTGGGTCGTGTCTGATTTTACTAAAATGTTACAACTTCCGACCCCGTACGGATTCTGCCTACCTCTGGGGGGCATCTACGTCCCATTTTGCATTTTGTTCAACTTAAGTTTAGAGCTCCGGTAAGTGTCCAGTGTTCTACCTTGTGAAAGAAAACTCTATCCCATTATTTACTCCTGGAGCTCATAATTTAGATGTAATATTTTAAAGTTAAAGCCAGACACACAAACAAGGACACATTTATGAGAGGGCTGGTTTTCAAATACGGTGACGAGGAAACGTTTTCCGTCTGACGTAACCGATACGGTTGCCATTCATGCAAGAGTCCAGGTAAGTGAGGACCGTTAGGGAGACAGTGACGGAAAGGGCAGAGTTTACACCCAGACGGGGCACCTCCCGGGCCCCCTGCTCCCCGGCCGTGCGACCGTGAGCAGGATGCTGAGCCGTGTTGTGCCCAGTGGACCCGGAGGGAAGCGGAATGCCTGCGGCGCTGGCCTCCTGGGCTGGGGGTGTCCAGTGTTTTCGGATTCAAAGCATTTAGAACAGGTGTGGCACACAGTCATCCCAGTGCTGGGACTGCCTGCCCACACGTTTGGAGAAACGTAGCCCAATAGGGCCCCCGTGTGGCCACGTTTTCTACCATCTGCAGGCTTTGCTTTCAGTTGCATGGATTTCAGAAGCGTCCTGAGGAAGGAGGCTGGGATAGCTCAGCAGATCGAGCACTTGCCTCACAACCCTGAGGTCTGCGGATGGAGTCCAGGCCCACATGCTGAGCTGCGGTGCAGCTGGTAACCGCAGGGATGGCAGCGAAGGTCCTCGCCTCCCATGTGGGAGGCCCCCCGGTTGGGTCCCCACTCTGTGGGGCCCCACGTCCACCCGTGTGGGATGAAACCATGTCACAACTAATGATGCACAACTGTGGAGACGGCTCTGGGTCCTCCCCCTTCTCTCTCTCTCTCACCTTCTCTCAAAACAATAAAATAAATCTTTAAAAAATAAAAGTATTCTGATGATTAGAAACTTGTGAGCACACGAGGTGATGGATTTTAATATATCGTGGTTGAAATCATGTTTTTTCTCTAAAGTTAACAGTGAAATACGTTTGCTCTCCATCCAAGGCAGCATGTTTTCATGCACTCAGCACATACTTACTCCTTACGTGCCATCCCTGTGCTAAACGTGCTCAGGCCCAGGGTTGACCATGGGGCGTCTCTCCCGATTTCACAGGAGAAACGTGACATCCGTGGGTGCACATGACGACGGGGACGTATCACGTGAAAAGCACGTTCTTGAACGCAATTTCACGCGTCACCCTGTGTGCGTCCCTGTAACAGCTGCTCTGAAACGTGCTGACCTCGGCGAAGAGGCACCTGCTGCTGGAGACAGGTGTTTGGTGTGGAGTTCTTCCTGCAGATCCTGTGAACAGACTCTGACTGAGCCCCCGGGAGCCCCTGGACGGTCACCACCGAGTGAGATCCCGGGGGACGCTTATGAGGAGGCTGAGAGCTTTGGGCCTGGACCCTGTGCTGTGTCGTAGCCGCTCGCGGGGACGGGGAGACAAAGCATTTCGGATTCTTGTACCGAAACGCCCTGACGCCGATAGCATCCGTATCTCCTGTTCTTGCTGGCGTTCAGTGGAGAAGAATCAGAGTCTCCATCACTCCAGGCCTGAGCTCCAAATGGGCAGCTGGACACTCGGTGGCTCTCAGCTCACCGACCCGTTCGCTGAGGTCCATTTTCCCTGCGTTGTCAAAACGTTGGTGGTGGTGGGGTCACGTTCACCGAATGCCCAGCCCTGAGCTAAGCCCCCTCTGTGGGCTGTTTTGTTGCATTGACAGCTGTGAAGGGGTCAGTGATGTGACAGGAAACGGGCTCGGGAACTCGCCCACGATGCGTGTCGCGGTTGGTGAGCAGCTGAGATGCGTTTCATGAGGACGTGGTTTGGTGACGTGCAGCACACGCATTCCATGGTCAGCCAGGCCCTCCCAGGTGCACTCGGTGACATTTCAACGGTGGGACGCCCCCCACATTTGAATGTTCGGTCAGGCCTAGGAGACGATCGCCCAAAGGCCCTCCTCTCTCTCCATCGCCGTGTGTGCTGACGGCCACGGAGCATCACTCGATGTTCAGAGGTTAAGAGAACAGACCCAGCAATGGCTTGAAGAAGACAGGACCTCACCCGATGACACGAGCTATATCCACAGCATTGAAGACGAGCAGGACTCTCTTTCTTTTTTAAAGATTTATTTTATTGTTTTTGATAGAGAAACAGAGAGAGACAGAGAGAAGGGGGAGGGCCCAGAGCCGTCTCCATAGTTGCACATCATCAGTTTTCAACATGGTTTCGTTCCACACAGGTGGGCGGGGGCCGTGCAGGGCGGGAGCTGGGCTGGGGGCCTCCCGCATGGGAAGCTCACCCCAGTTCAGCACATGGGTCCCCACGGGCCGGGGCCGGGATTCGATCCTTGGACCCCAGTGGCTGCAAGGAGAGCGCTCAACCCGCTGAGCCAACCTGGCTTCCTTGATTCGTTTAAACTTTTAGAGGGAATTACGTTCTAATAAGAAGAAAGGTTGAGATAACACGTTCAAAACTAAGTTTGCTGTTTCTTCTATTTCCACCTGATAGTGGCCTCTTTTTGGTGCAGTGAGTTTATTAGGTGACTGACATATGATTAGATTTAGAAACAACTGTCTCTGAATCTAAACTTTTCCCTGATCTAGGAAAAGCGTTCTTTTCAAACATTTTTAAAATTCCTTTTCTTCTCTCCTCTAAAGGTTATCTCCAGTGTTAACCAGTTCTGCATTTTTTTTTTTAATTTTTTGGTTCCCTTTCTGTAAACAACACAGTATGTACGTGACGCTAGTGGCCACAGCTGGAGATTCGGACCCCGGAAAACTGTTCCTGATACTATGAACCTAGTCTCATGTCTTAGGAGAGGCTCTGACGGCTAAAATCGAGCTGTTGAGGAAGTCGTACACAAAGCAACCAACGCTCCATGGCTTCAGTTCAGCTTTGCTGAATTCCGATGGGTTTCACGCCCATGAAGACGCCCCCTTGGCAAAGCAACGGTAACACGTGTGGTGACCAGAGACACACTGTCCCGGGTGCATGTCCACCTGAGACACCAGACGCCACCTTCCCTGGAACATTCTGGGGGGGCAGGGAGTTTGCATAACTCACGGCTAGAACTTGTTATGCAGGGAAGCTGGGATGGCTCAGCGGGTTAAGTGCTCGCTTTGCAGCCTCGGAGACCGAGGATCGAATCCCGGTTCTGGCCCAGGCAGACCCACATGCTGAACTGGGGTGTTCCCCCAGTTCAGTTCTTGCCGGGACCTATGTGGGAGGCTCCCGGCCCAGTTCCTGCCCTGCACAGCCCTGTGCCCACCTGTGGAGTGAAACTATATGGAAAACTAATGTCAACTATGGAGACTGCCCTGGGCCCTCCCCCTTCTCTCTGTCTCTGTCTCTCTCTCTGCTAAAAAATAATAATAAATAAATAAATCTTTAGAACTTGTTATGCAAACGGGTGGACATTTTGGCAACAAATTAAAATCAAAAGAGCCTTGATTACGGCTTTTACATTCAAGAAATGCAAACATTCCAAACAAAACCTCTCTGTGGTCACCCTTGGGTGCCCCCCCACCCCCAGCTGGAGCACATTTTCTAGACAAACGGCGCAGACGGGAGCCGTTGTGAAATCCTACCAGCGCCCTCGGCTGCATGTCAGGTGGGGTCGTCCATGTTGCTGGGACAGGAGACCTCACATGTGTCAGAAACCCCAGGGAGACCACCTGCAAAGACCGGGCTGAGGGACCACACAGGCCCTGGCGTCTGCTCGCGGAAGCAGCGAGAACCAAGAGCAGTTTTCAATTTGACTTTTAGTTTCTCCTGAGCAGTTTTTTTTTTAAAGATTTATTTTATTGTTTGAGAGAAGGAGAGAGAGACAGAGAGAAGGGGGAGGGCCCAGAGCCATCCCCATAGTTGTACGTCATCCATTTTTCAACATGGTTTTTTGTTCCACACAGGTGGGCGGGGGCCGTGCAGGGTGGGAACTGGGCTGGGGGCCTCCCGCATGGGAAGCTCACCCCAGTTCAGCATGTGGGTCCGCACGGGCCGGGCCCAGGACTTAATTTTCAGTCCCGGGGCTGCAAAGCAAGCGCTCAACCCACTGAGCCATCCCGACTTCTCCCAAAAGCTCATTTTTCAGGTACCCATCTTTCAGAACTCCGTGCCTTTGTTTTGTGCCAGTGATTTCAACATCAATCCGCTAAAAACAATTTGCACAGCATGAACTAGCGTCACCTGAACCTGAGACAACATAAAAGATCTTACGTTTTTTCCCTGGGGAGACATTCTTCCCATATGAATGACATTACAAATATGTGCAGAACGCATTCCATAAACATGCCGACCAGATGCCTAACTCCAGAGCTGAAGTATCGATGGTGGTGTGGAGTACAGAACAACGCTCCAAGCCAATCATGTGGCCTTTGTACAAACGACGTCGCAGGCCGACTCACGTCTGTCCCTAACTGAATGTCCACGTCCTTACAAACATCGAGTAGAAATGGCTTCCAGTCGGCCGCTTTGTTGAAAGGGATCAGGTTATTTTCACCATTGTTCACGCGTTGATGAAAGGCTATTTATGCAATGGGGCGACCACAATAGTGCTCATCCTGCTGGGACTTCAATGTGTGTAAAGCTGAGTTTCAAAGGAGTGCAAATAGCACTATACATTTTCTTTCTGCAACCTGTACTCATGGATTCTTTCCAGAAACTGAATGAAAAAAAAATATCGTAGTGCATTTGGGCAATAATTTTAAAGCGCTTGACAAGGTCGATAACTGTTAGGCACCGCCTCAGAACTGTTTACAATTGTTTTCTACTTTTATTTCTGCATCTTTACAAAATTCACTTAATTAATATTCCATTGACGGTTTCGGGAGTTGTTCGCAGCATAACTTTGATACGCAAACTGGTTAGTCTGCACTGTTGTACACTATTAGTTTTCCATATATTTTTCTGTGTGTGGTTCTTCATGTTCTACATTTCCCTGTCACAAGACCTCAGTTTAGAGTTTGCCAAATGGATAGGAAACTTGTTTATTAGTAGAGAAAGAATTATGACACTTCATACGCAATATCATTGTGTACAATAAAAAACAGAATTAAAAAAATGGCAGTAAAATTATAGACAGAAAACACCAAAAATTCAGATGCCTTAATAGTAGTACAATGTCCAAATACTCAAATATCCCTTTTAAAACAAGGCCTTGGATGGCTGGATGGTTGAAATACGTTGGTCACAGCCAAGGCTGCTGAGGGCCCTTTGCCCAAAATGTCAGCTCAGGGGCTGCAGGGGGCGCGGCATGGACCCCCGGAGGTGCACACCCGGCCCCCACGGCCCTGCACTTCTAGAAGAATCCCCGGACAAAAGCAGGAGGGAAACATCCAATTCTCAGATCCTCAAGGGTAACCCCGTGCTAGAATATGAAACAGAGTCAGTTAATACTTGACGGTCTTTGGCAATGACGTCAGCATGTCTGTCCTTACATATTATATTTCATGTTCTGCCTTTTTTTTTCCTCCCCAAAATGACAACTCTCCAGAAATGCAGAAAGGGCACAGAGAGCCAGCTCTTGGGAAGACGGCATGTCCGTCTCTCCTGTGATTCAACCACACACAGAAGGAGCTGGGTCGGCGTGCTCTCAGGCACACACACACGTGTGCATGTGCACCGACGTGCACACACACACACACGCACTCTTCCAACGGCCCCACAAGTGGTTATTCTAAATCTTAGGCAGCAGCTGTGGCTGGTTAGGTGGACTCTTCTGCTCTCAGACTTTCTTCGGTGCCTGAGGTGTGTTTTCCCTGGACGTCTCCCGGGTCTGACTTGGGCGGGAGAGGCGTCTGCACTGTCGTGAGAGGAGCTTCGCTCTATTTAAGTAACATGAGGCAGGGGAGGAGAGGGGTCGTCAGCGAGGGACCCCCATGCTGCTGGCTGTGCTGTGTTTGTGCCCTCGTTCATCCACGTAGCCATAGAACGGGGCATTTAATCGGTTCTCGGTGGCCTGCAGGTGGCCTGGTCCTTCCAGAATTCTGGACCCGGCTTCCTGCACATTCCCTCCTTAATCTCACTGTGTTCTGCTCTGGGAGCATTGCTTTCCTGTTAATCTGTGCACTCTTCCCACCCCGCAACCCCACCCCACCCCACGGTTGTGCTCTCAGAAACATTTTTTTAAAAATCTGATCAGGGGAAGCCGGGATGGCTCAGTGGGTTAAGCGCTCACTTTGCAGCGCCAGGGACCAGGAATCGAATCCCGGCCCTGGCCCGTGCGGAACCATGTGCTGAACTCGGAGCTCCCCCAGTTCAGTTCTCTCTCTGTCTCTGTCTCTGTATCTCTCTCTCTGTCAAAAATAAAAATAAATAAAAAAATATATATTTAAAAAAAAATGACAACCATATTAATAAAAAAAAAAAAAAATCTGATCATTTGAACAGTCCATTTGGACCGAGGCTGTCATTTGGCTCTCAGATCTCAGAATGCCCAGGAAGAGCTGGGCTGGTGCCCCCACCTCTGGGTCTCCCCGTTGTTCATACGAGAACGAGGGTGACAGCAACCTTGCTGGGTTGTAGGGGTCACTTAAAGACTAATGTTAGAGCACCGATCGGCCCAGAATCACCAACACCGGGCTCCTGTGAGAGGCTGTCTGTGGGTAGTTCAGTGGGAAGCATCACCGCACAACCCAAACTTCACAAAATGGTCAGACAATGTGTGTCCACAGCACGCAGCCGGGCTTCCTATGATAAATGCCCAGATGCTACCCCAGATTTACTTTTTATTTATTTTTTATTGTTTTGACAGAGAGAGAGACAGAGACAGAGAGAAGGGGGAGGGCCCAGAACAGTCTCCATAGTTGCACATCATTGGTTTTCCCACATAGTTTCATTCCACAGGTGGGCGCGGGGCTGCACAGGGCAGGACCTGGGCCGGGGTCTCACCCCGGTGAGAACTAAACTGGGGGCACTCCCCAGTTCAGCATATGGGTCCTCACGGGCCGGGGCCGGGATTCGATCCTCGGTCCCCGGGGCTGCAAAGCGAGCGCTCAACCCACTGAGCCATCCCGGCTTCCCCTATTTTTCATTTTCTTGAAATAATTTCTTCCGTCCTTTTACTTTCAGTCTCTGTGTGTGTGTGTGTTTCAGTCTGAAGTGAGTCTCTTGTAGGCAGCATATGTAAGGATTTTGATTTCTTTTTTTTTTTTTAATTAAATTTATTGGGGTGACACTGGTCAGCAAAATTACACAGGTTCCAGGTGTGCAATTCTACGTGACCTCGTCTATGTGTTGCATTGTTTGCTCACCACCCAGAATCAGTTCTCTTTCCATCACCGTATATTGGATGCCCCCTCCCCCATTTTCCCTTCCCCTCCAGTAACCACTAAACTATTGTCTGTGTTCATGAGTTTCTTTATTTCTATTTTGATTGTTCATTGATCTGTTCTTTAGATTCCACCTATAAGTGGGGTCATATGGTATTTGTCTTTCTCAGTCTGACTTATGTTGCTTAGTATATCTTCTAGTTCCACCCATGTTGTTGCAAAAGGTGTAATTTTATTCTTTTTTTTTTAATATATATTTTTATTTATTTTTGACGGAGAGAGAGAGAGAGAGAGAACTGAACTGGGGGAGCTCCCAGTTCAGCACATGGGTCCACATGGGCCGGGGCCGGGATTCAATCCTTGGTCCCCGGTGCTGCAAAGTGAGCACTTAACCCACTGAGCCATCCCGGCTTCCGCTGTAATTTTATTCTTTATGGCTGCATAATACTCCATTGTATAAACATTCCACAGCTTCTTTATCCAATTGTGTATTGGGGGGCATTTAGGTTGCTTCCATATCTTGGCTATTGTGAATAAGGCCACAATGTTCAGGTGTATAATTTTTTTGAATCAGTACTTTGGATTTCTTTGGATAAATACCCAAGAGTGTAATTGCCGGATCATAAGGTAGTTCCATTTTTAATGTTTTGAGGAACCTCCATACTGTTTTCATAGTGGCTGCACCAATTTGCAATCCCAACAGCGCACAAGGGTTCCCTTTCCACCGCATCCTCGCCAACCTTGTGGTTGAGGGTTTTGTTTCTTATCCAGTCACCACACTATGCTTTTGATTAGGGCATTTAATTCACTAACATTGAAATTAATTGTTGATAAATAAGTAGCTATTGCCATTCTTTCTTTCTTTTCTTTTTTCTTTTCTTTCTTTCTTTTCTTTTTTCTTTTTTTGGTCTTTAAGTGCCTCTCACATTCCTTGTAATATAGGTTTGGTGATAGCAAACTCCTTTAGCTTTTTCTTGTCTGGGATGATCTTTATCTCCCCTTTGATTCTAAATGACAGCTTTGTTGGGTAGAGTTGTCTTTGTTGTAGGTCTTTGCTTTTCATCTCTTTGAATATTTCTTGCCAGTCCCTTCTGGCTGCAAAGTTTTGGTTGAGAAATCAGCTGACAGTCTTATGGGAGCTCCCTTACAAGTTACTGGTTGTTTTTCTCTTGCTGCTTTTAGGATTCTCTCTTTGTCCTTGACCTTTGGCATTTTAACTACGCTGTGTCTTGATGGGGCCTCTTTGGGTTTATCTTGTTTGGGACTCTCTGTGCTTCCTGGGCTTGTATGTCTATTTCCTTCTCCAGGTTAGGGGAGTTTTCCATCATTATTTCTTCAAATAGGTTCTCAGTCCCTTGCTCCCTCTCTTCTCCTGGTATCCCATGATGTGAATATTGTTACATTTGATGTACCAGGGGCCCCTTAAACCATCCTCATTTTTTAAATTTCTTTTCTTTTTGCTGTTCTGATTGGGTGTTTTCCACTACCTTGTCTTCCAAATCACTGATTCCATCCTCTGCTTCATCTAGTCTGCTGGCGATTCCTTCTAGTGCACCGTTCATTTCAGTTATTGTATTTGTCACTTCTGACTGGTTATTTTTATGAATTCTCTGTCCTTTTTTTATGCTTGCTGTCTCTTTGTTGAAGTTCTCACTAAGTTCCTCGAGTGTCCGTATAATCATTGCCTCATCTTGCCTCCATTTCATTTAGTTCTTTCTGGGGAGTTTTCTCTTGTGTTTTTGTTGGGGGCATATTTCTTTGCTTACTCATTTTGGCTGCCTCTCTGTGTGTGTCTCTGTGTATGCGGTAGATCTGCAATGTCTCCCAGTCTTGCCGGGTGGCCTTACGTAGTAGTGGGTGCCCTGTGGGGCCCTGGCGCAGTCTCCCTTGTCACCTTGCGTCCCTTGTGTGGGCTGTGTGTGCCCTCCTGTTGTAGCTGAGCCTTGATTGCTTGTTGGCATGTTAGTGGGTGAGACTGACCCTCAGGCTGACTGGCTGTGGTGTTTGGCCATGTCCAGAGCTCACAGGCTGCTGGGTGGGAGCTGACCCCACTGAGCGGGATGTGCCCCCGTGGGCTCTGGTGCCTGTTGGGACCGTCCTTTGCATTTGCTGCATGTGGGGTGAATTGGGTGGTTCTCTGCTGTGGTCAGAAGCCAACCTCCAAGTACGTTGGTTCTGGGGCCTCTTGGGAGGGTCTCTGGAGCAGGAGCAGGTCACCCACTGCCTGTGGCTGGCCCAGGAGTATCTGGCAGGTGCTATTAAGCGATTCACAGTTGTTTGCTGCCTGTACTAAACTTAGAGGTATGTGGGAAAGGCCACGCCGTGGACCGAGGACGACTACCGTCAGAACCAAGCATGGGGTGGTTCTGGAAGAGGCCTGCTGCCATCTGCTGGCTCGTGTGAGCCTCGCGTGGTACCAAGTTGGGTGGGACAGGGTCTCATGGAGTCACCAGGGTGAAGTGAGAGGAGCTCTTACCTGAGCTCATCTGAATAGTGTTCGAGAACAGGCAAAGCTCACCTGTTGTGACGGAGTCAGATAACGGCCCCCCTTGGGTCGGGAGGCTGCTGTTAACCAGGAGTGAGATGGGGGGTACTTCCAGGTGCTGAAAATATTCCATGTCCTAAAGTGTGCGGTGGTTTTACGGGAGTGTATACACACATGTAAAAATAAGCGGAAGCCGGGATGGCTCAGTGGGTTAATCACTCACTTTGCAGCCCCAGGGACTGAGGTTTGAATTCTGGCCCCGGCCCATGTGGACCCATGTGCTGAACTGGGGTGAGCTTCCCAGGTGGGAAGCGGCGCCCTGCAGTGACCGCCGCGGGCAGCAGGTGGCAGCAGCGAGCGGCGTCCCGCACCTCCCAGCACCTGGAGGGAGGCGGCGCCCTGCAGTGACCGCCGCGGGCAGCAGGTGGCAGCAGCGAGCAGCGTCCAGGTTCCCGGGGTCTGGTCCGGGGCCTGGGGTGCACCCGCCTGCACGCTCGGGGGCAGTTGCTCTGCAGTCACCCCGCTGGGGAGCAGCCAGGGGCGTGGACCCCAACATGCCAGCCCGCTCCGGGCTGGTAAAGGCCCTGGCACTCGCTGCGAGGTGGCTCTTGGTGGTGGTCCATGGTCAACATTTTCGTTGGCTTCAGTGACTGTAGAGAAAGCAGGCTCTGTACACGGACAGAGGACCTGCATTTGGACGGAACCGTTGGGGAGTGAAGACGGCCGGCGGGAGGGGCCCAGGCCAGCAATGCATTTTTTTTTTTGCTTTAAAGATTTATTGTTTTTTGACAGAGACAGAGAGGAAGGGGGAGGGCCCAGAGCCGTCCCCGTAGTTGTGCATCCTTAGCTGTGACGTGGTTTCATTCCACACGAGTGGACGTGGGGCCGCACAGGGGGAGCAACCGAACTCGGGGGGCCCCCCTCAGGGGAGGTGAGAACCTTCGCCGCCATCCCGGCGGTTACATTGCCCCCCAGTTCAGCGTGTGGGTCTGCACAGGCCGGGGCTGGGATTCGATCCCTGGACCTCACGATGGCAAGGCCAGCGCCTCCCCCACATGGGTGGCCTTTGAACTGAAGGTGAGGAGTGGCCGGCGGTCAGGCGCGTGGAGGTTGCTGGAGGGGCCCGTGGGCGAGGCCACGGCTGCAGGGCTCAGCCCCCCATGAGCCCCTCACACGGCCCCCGACCTCCTCCCTCCTGTTGTGCCCGTGGCTCGGGGTACAGCCCTTCTCTCTCACTGGACGCCCTTTGCCCCCCGCGGTTCCCCTTGGGTGTCTCGGCAGAGAGGCCCTTGGTGACCGCGGACACGACGTTGCGAAGTGCTCTGTGCCGTCCCTTCCTCGCCCGGCTCCCCCGGCACCAGCGCCCCCAGCCCACGTCCCCCGCTGGGCTGTGTTTACCGGCTGCTCCTTCCACAGGAAGACACAGGATTGTCTCGTCGGGTTCCAGGACCTGCTAGTTGCCAGGTCTCCCTAACAAGGAGCCGAGCAAAGGCGGGTTGCAGGGGTTCGGGAGCCAAGCGAGGGGCGGGGGGCACCCCTGAGGGTGGGCCGGGCTCCCCTCGGGGTCAGCCCTGCGGGAGGCGTGTGGCCTGCGGCTGCAGGAATGCCATGCACGAGGGGAATTCTGGAAGCACCGCACACACCCCTGCGCCGTGCCAGCTCCGGGCCCTTCCTGAGTGTGGCTGCGTGCCCCCCACCCCACCCCTGGGCGGCTCTGTGGGTCACACCCGGGCTTTCACGCTGCTGCTTGTGCACAGAATCCCCCCCGTGCCCACCCCCCAGACCACGCTGAGTGCAGCCTTGGGGGGAGCGTGCGTTTTCCACGCTTCCGGCGGCGGCACGGCTGTCTACAGGTACTGCTGACCTCGTGGCAGCTTGGGGTCTGTCTCACGGAGAAGAGCTGGCAAGAACCGCTTAACCTAGTGCGAGGAAGTGGAGATCCAAGACACACGAGGCTCCTGTCTGTGGGAGACCCCGTCAGCCGCTGCGGGCTGCTCCCCCGATGAGCACCGGGTTGGGGACAGCAGGGACCGGCAGCAGAGGCCCCGGCCACCCCGGAGCTGACCACATGGGTCCCCTGGAGCCGACTCCAACCCACCTGTGTGGACTGTGATGCACGACTCGACAGGGGACGTCTAAGGGAGACCTGGGGCCTCCCCGCCTGGCTCATAACACACCTGGTCTGCGGTGGGGCTGGGGCGGGGGCTCCGGGGGGCTGGGGGCCCCCCCGCAGGCCAGCCATCGAGGCCCCGGGGCTGGACGCCGTGGCCCACCTGACAGGGTCCTTTGAAGGAATCTTAAAAGCAGCCCCGAGCGCCTGCTGACCCAGTGCAAACTGCACGTGGGTGGAGGCGGGTGGGTGCTCAGCTCTGTGCTCGGCGGGTCACGGGCCTGTGGCCAGAGCTTTTTGAAGTTTGTGAGCGTGGTGGGAAGTAGCCTGTCATTATCCCGGCCCCGCCTGCCCGACTTGGGGCGTAACAAGCCTCACGGCTCGCAGAAGTGCCGCGTGCGTGCAAACCCGAGCGCTGATTTAATAGGCTTGGGGCCGAGCGCGTTGGAAGGTAGGGGCTGTCTCGTATCCCTGGTGTCCCGGGGTTTGGGCTCCTCTGATCCTTCTGCAAAGCGCGGGCCCTTCGTTTATAGCCTCCCTCTTTGGTGTTACGACCTTTACAAGGTCAACTTCAGGGAAGCCGGGACGGCTCAGCGGGTTAAGCGCTCGCTTTGCAGCCCTGGAGACCAAGGGTCGAATCCCAGCCCCGGCCCGTGTGGGCCCATGTGCTGAACTGGGGTGAGCTTCCCATGTGGGAGCCCCCAGCCCAGTTCCGGCCCTGCAGTGCCCCCGCCCACCTGTGTGGGACAAAACCAGGTCGAAAACGGATGATGTGCAACTACGGAGACGGCTTCGGGCCCTCCCCCTCCTCTCTGTCTCTTTGTCAAAAACCATAAAATAATTTTCTTTTTTAAAGTTCACCCTCCTTTCACAAAATTGCCCAGAGGTGACACTAGAACCAGCTAGTCTGTTGGAAACTTGATAGAGGTTAAGTACGGAGTATATAACAATGCTTTAATGTTTTAAATGACGTTAGACATGACAGAATTATTTTAGCGACAGGCACTGCGGTTCATGCTATTTATTGTTACAAAATATTTTTACAAGGCTATTTTTGGCAAAAGGAAAGCGCCCACCTTCCCTGAAGGATGCGGGTACCACTTTGGGGGAAATCCGGGTCAGGCACAATGGTGATATTAGGGTTCAATCTGTCCTCTAGGATGGCTAAATATTTGCCTAAGCCCTCGTTTCTAGTTTCCAAAAGTGTCCCGTTAATTCTATGTTTGCTTTTAAGAATATGGGAAGCAGGAGAGAGATGAGACTGGGAAGCCTTGAGGCTCGTTTGTAATCGTCAGAGCTCAGAATCCCGTCTTTCCATCTGTTCTTTGAAAACAGTAACCACACCCCCCTCCACCCCGTCTCGTGTTGCACCATTAAATGTCACGGTGGCGACAAAATGTCCCCAAGCAGACGCTTTAAAGCAGGGTTCCTGCCCTCGACCACAGTTACGGAAAAGGTGAACACCGGAAAGGGCCCGGGGTGTCCGGGATCAGTCTGTAGAGCTGGTGGCAGTTGGCGATGCGTCCAGTCTACACCCCTCTTGAGAAATGACACCCAACGTCGTGAAATGCGGCCCTGTGTTGTCAGAAGCCATAGCTAAGAACCGGCTTGTTCACGTGAGAGAGGCGGACACACAGACACAGCGAGGGATTCGGCACTGAGAGGCCACGTTGTAGATTCAACGACAGCATCTAATTACCGGCCGGTTACGGGTCCCCGGCTGAGCCGTTGAAAGAGCGGTGTTCAGAAGCCCGGGAGAGAAAAAGGACGTCTCTCCTGTTAACGTGGTCACGTAAACACAGCGTGAAGCATCCGATGACCTTCAGAGCCAAGATTCTCTACATTTACGTTGAATTTCGGGGAGGAACGGCAGAGGGGACCCTGAGAGGGCCGGCCAACCCCCCTCAGCGGCCTCTTCGGAGCCCGGCGTTTCTCTCCTTTCCCCGAAGAAAGAGAAACAAATGCCGCTCTGCTCTTCAAACTATGGGGTTACCTGGCACCCGGAGCCGCCTCCGGACGGGGTTTCGCTGGGGCTGATCTGAGGAAAACATCAGCGTGGCACAGAATCAGGCCTTTGTTCGCTCGCCTTCGGACGGGGGCAGCTGGGGCGTCAGGTGAGCGGGACCGGGGGGTGTCGAATGGCGGCCGTGGCCCCCACGGCTCCGCGCAGACAGGGCCTCACCCTCCTCATGCATTAGACGGGCTTCTTGGACTTTCCGGAGCAATATCTGATCAGCAGGTAGCACAGTTCCGTGACGTTGAGCAGGATGCAGATCCCGGACACGGAGATCATGAAGACAGTGAAGACGGTCTTCTCCGTGGGCCGCGAGACGAAGCAGTCGACCGTGTTGGGGCAGGGCCAGGAGTTGCACTTCACCAGGCGCTGCATGGTGAAGCCGTTGTACATGATGTAGAAGACGTACATGAACACGGCTTCGAAGACCACCCGGAAGAAGATGCTGCTGGTGTAGGTCCACCACAGCGAGCCCTCGATGCGCACCTTCTGGCTCTTGATCTCCTCGATGTCTTTGAACTCGGTCTTGATCTCTCCCCGGATGAACTTCCGCTTGGTCTCGTGCCGGTGGTAGGCCACGTGCATGGCCACCAGCAGGGCCGGCGTGGACACAAAGATGAGCTGCAGGGCCCAGAGCCGGATGTGCGAGACGGGGAAGAAGTGGTCGTAGCAGACGTTCTTGCACCCGGGCTGCAGTGTGTTGCACACGAAATCGGCCTGCTCGTCTCCCCACACTTCCTTCGCGGCCACCACGAGGATCATGATGCGGAAGATGAACAGCACCGTGAGCCAGATCTTCCCGATGCTGGTGGAGTGCTTGTTCACCCCGCCTAGGATGGTGTGCAGGGTGCTCCAGTCCATCTTCGGCTCCGGGCGTTCACCCTGCGGGAGAGAAGCCGAGACAGAGGGGCCGTCACGAAGGGAGACAGAATCCGGGACCCGGCCCAGTCCCCTCCGTCCCCCAAAGCTCCGGGATCCAGCGACTGTTCCCCAAACCACCCCAAACCCGAGTTTTGTGCGAAGGGAGGTGAGTCGCCTGAGTAATTCCCCCTCCCCGTCTTTAGCCTCAGGATTGATTTGGAGAGAACCCCCCAGGGGGGGCTGCCACCAGCCAGACCACCCTCGCAGTAATGGCCACTTTCCTCCAGCGATTTCGGCGGGTGGTCACCAGCCTGGGGGCTGGGGGCTTGTCCCCAACGGGGGAAACATGGGCGGCTGAGGCACCCCCAGTTAAAATGTCCCCAAAGGCCTGGTTGTTTTCTCAATCCCCTCCCTGTCTCGGACACTTTCTGTCCACGTGCACAGATTTCTGTGAACGGTGGTGTGTCTCACGCCGGGCTGGCTGCTTGCACAGGTGTCGCTGCACTTGTATCGTGGGCTACGGATCGAATTCACAAGGGTTTCTAAGGAGGCGTGTCAGGAAAAACAGACTCTGTCGCCCCGGGACCTCCCTGTGGACGCCGGGCCCCCCGTGTCACCAAGTGCAGGGGTAGCGCGAGGGGCTGCTGACGCAGCACCTGACGGGGGTTTTCTGCCGGGACCAGCGCCCTCCCCTCCCTTCCGGGACAGGAACGGTCCCGGCTGACTCACAGTCCCACCCCGCGTCCCAGCCTCAGCCCCTCTGCTGGCCGGGAGCCCGGCCTCCGGGTGAGCAATCGCTCTCCACCCGAGCTGAGCCGGCAGCTGCATCCTTCCCGCTTCTGACGGAACCGCGGGACGCTCCCCTTACGCCCAGCAAGTCGGGTCCTGTCCCGGGAGGACGTCCCAGGCAGGCTCCCAATGCCCATCTTTCATCCCGGGCCCCAGCTCAGGCAGGGCTCGTGGGGCAGAGACCAGGCGAGGCCACCACGGCCGGGGGGCCCGGACACGAACGTGACCTAAGGCTGGAATATACTTCAGAAACGCGCCGCCTCCCCCAGCGTGTGAAACCGGGGTGGGAGAATCAGGGGGTTCCCCGGGGTGCAGCCCGGAGCCTTTGCACACAGACTGCCCTGGGGGAGGGTCCCCACAGCACACACTCGTCACTCCCAGGTGCAGGGAGGAAGGGGAGCCGTTGGAATACAGTGTTGGGGACTGGGGCCCCGGCTTCGTTCCAAAGTACAACACACACCCCCTCGGTCTCCCTGAGCCAGTCGGGGAGGAAGCTGCCGAGCCCTAGACGGGCCTCCTGGCAGGTTTTTAAAGCTCTCGGGCGAGCCGTTTATAGACCCTTTCAGGAAAAAGAGCAAATTAAAATTTAACCGGCCAGTGGGAGGGGGTCACGGGTCACGATGGGCCATCCCAGCAGGACAGAGCCGGCCAGGAGCCGATGCCCAGCGCTCCCTGACCCGGCTCCTGCGGGGCCCGAGCCGCCCGGCCATCCGGGGCCTGGCGCTGTGCCCGGGCTCGGCGGCTCCTCAGGGCAGGACTGGGCGAATCAGCAGGGTCCACGGGGGGCAAAACGCGACCCCGGGCACCTCAAAGCCCCCTCTGGGCGGGTGGCCCTGGACCCGCGGCGGCACGGAGTGCCCCACCTCCCTCCCGGGCGTCCCACTGGGACCGACTCAGCCCTCGGGAAATGGATTCCAAGGGCAAATGGGGACATGGCTGTGGCCTCCGTGCCCCAGGCCGGCCCACAGGGTGGTCACAGGTGGTGGAACCTGGGGGGCTTGCAGCCGTGAGGCCGGGAGGCTGATGGGACCCCCCTGGGCACGTCCCTGCCCCCGGGGACCTCCTGGGTAAGCAGGTGTCTTTCCAGCTGGAAGAGCCACCTGGAACCAGTGCTCTCAGCCCCGGCCCGCGGCTCCGGCTCCAGTAACGGAACCCAGGTCCCTTCGGCGGAGCCGGCCGCCCACCCAGCGCTCCTGGCGGCGGTGTTGGATGAAAACTTCCCGGGGGCACATCTTCCACGCGGATCAATCGCGCTGGGGGAGCGGGGGGCTTGTCCCGGGACCCCTCGCCCCCCATGCGCGCCTCCGATTGATCACCAAGCCGGTGTCGCCGCGTCCCCTCCCCGAAGCAGCCCGACTCCCATTTCAGAGCGCGGCCCTGAGACCCCGCGCCACCTGCTCGCCACCCGGGTCCCATAGCGATTGTCCCACCAGAGACGGCGGGGGCCACCCGGGGGTGCAGGGACCGGCCTGGGGGCGCAGGGACCGGCCTGGGGGCAACTGGGGGCGCCCGGGGGCGTGGGAACCGGCCCAGGGGTGCAGGGACCCGCCTGGGGGCGCCTGGGGGGCGCAGGGACCCGCCTGGGGGTGCAGGGACCAGCTTGGGGGCGCAGGGACCGGCCTGGGGGCGCCTGGGGGTGCAGGGACCGGCCTGGGGGCGCAGGGACCGGCCTGGGGGTGCAGGGAGTGGCCTGGGGGCGCCTGGGGGTGCAAGGACCGGCCTGGGGGCGCCTGGGGGCGCAGGGACCCGCCCGGGGCGCCTGGGGGCGCAGTGGGGGCGCCCCAGTCTGCTGGGCCCGGCGGGCTCACCTGCGGCGGGAGGAGCGGGGCTGGTGGTCCCGGGGCTCCCGGGGGTCGTGGCCCCGCTGCCTGGGCGCGCGGCCGGCCTGCAAGTCGGGTCGGGTCTGGGCACCTGCGGCGCCCGCCGCGCCTTTTAACCGCGCGGCTCACTCCGCCCCCCCCGGCCGCGCGTCACCGCGGGGCGGGGCCCCGGCCTTTGCGACCCGGGGAGCCCCCGGAGCCCCCCGGAGCCCCCCCGGAACCCCCGGAGCCCCCGGAACCCCCCCGGAGCCCCCCGAGCCCCCCGAGCCCCCCCGGAGCCCCCCGGAGCCCCCCAGAATCCCCCGGAGCCCCCGGAACCCCCCCGGAGCCCCGCGAGTTCCCCGAG
>PVKE010021529.1:0-26372 GCA_004027555.1 Craseonycteris thonglongyai
ATCACCATATATCCGGTGTCCACTCCCACCTCCCCCAACTCTCCCTTCCCCCTCTTCTCCCCTCCCCAGGTAACCACCAAACTATTGAGTGTGTCCATAATGCTGGTGCCCACTCCCACCTCCCCTCCCACTCTCCCTCCCCCCTCCTCTCCTTCCCTCATGCAGTCACCCAGCTATTGAGTGTGTCCATAGGTCTCTGTGTCTTTGTTACTTTCAGTTTTGTTTTTTTTTAAGATTTATTTTTATTATTTTTGACAGAGAGAGAGAGATACAGAGATAGAGACAGAGAGAAGGGGGAGGGCCCAGAACAGTCTCCATAGTTGTACATCATTGGTTTTTCCACATTGTTTCGTTCCACAGGTGGGCCCGGGGCTGCACAGGGCAGGAAATGGACTGGGGTCTCGCCCCGGTGAGAACTGAACTGGGGGCACTCCCCAGTTCAGCATATGGGTCCACATGGGCCGGGACTGGGATTTGATCCTCAGTCCCCAGGGCTGCAAAGTGAGAGCTCAACCCACTGAGCCATCCCAGATTCCCTACTTTCAGTTTATATTCCACCTATAAGTGAGGTCATATGTTTCCTGATTCTTTCAGTCTGACTTATTTCACTTAATAAGATGGTCTCTAGGTCCATCCATGTTCTGACAAGGCTTTTAAGTATAGTATTCAGTCTATAACTCCTCTCCAGGAATTTACAATACCTCCAATAAAAAAGTGGCCCTGAATACCAGGCTTGTCTTCTAGATGTTTGTATTCTCCTATATCTTTGTCTGTTAATTCTTTAATATCTTATTGTTTTCTGATGCCTTCAACTAGTTGTTTTTAATTATTCCAGGTTTTCTAGTTGTATTCAGTGGGAAATTAGCCTGCTATTACTTATCATAATTATTTCCTTTGTTATAAATTGCTACAAGTAGACTGCATGTTTAGAAACGATAGAAGAGTGAAACTTATTAAGGAAATGGCACAACTAAAAATCTTTTCTATTAATATCATGATTTAAAATTTTTACTTTCAATATTGTAGAACTATTGTTGTAGAAATTAAAGTTCTAATTTTTATGATCTTTTATTCCAGCTCGTGATGCTGATGAACGAGAGAAGTGGATCCATGCCTTAGAAGAAACAATTCTACGACATACTCTTCAGCTTCAGGTAAGTCTTTACATGGTTTCTGGATGGGTAGTTCATTAGTTTTTTGTTGTTTTTTTGTTTTTGTTTTGCTTTAAATAACTGTGAGATGATGTAAATGAAAACTTAATTTCTCAGTTGCTTATTCTTGCCTTTACAGTGTTATAAAGTTATAGTCATTTCCTTCTGCTTTCTGTAGAGTAAAATACTTATTTTTGTCTAGAAATAAGACAGGTGAGGCAACGTTGAAAGAGAAATGCTATGTTAAAATGTACCAGGGGAAGCTAGATGGCTCAGCGGGTTGAGTGCTCTCTTTGCAGCTCTGGGGACCAAGGATTGAATCCCGGCCCTGGCGGACCCATATGCTGAACTGCGGTGTGCTTTCCATGCAGGAGGTCCCCAGTTTGGTTCTTGCCCCCCAGTTTGGCCCCTGGCTCAAGGCAGCATGCCTCCCATGCTGGAGGCCCCCAGCCCAGTTCCCACCCTGTGCGGCCCCCACCCACCTGTGTGGAACAACACCATGTCAAAAACTGATGAAGTTCAACTATGGGGACTGCTCTGGGCCCTCCTTCTTCTCTCTATCTCTCTCTGTCTCTGTCAAAAACAATAAAATAAATCTTTAAAATGTACCAGATTCCTTTTTAAATTTAGTATCTATAGTTGAATATTGATATAACCAAATTATATAATAATGCATTGGTAATAGATAAGTGCTGAGAAGTTGACCTACTTTTCTTACTATAGGATTTGGCAAATTATGTGTCAGGTAGTACTCCTTGAGATGAAAGTGAAAGAAAAATATCAAACTAGTTAAAGAAAAAAGGAAGTATGGCTTAGGTGTGGTTTGAAGTAGGCACTTAAATAATGCCATGAGGACCCAGATCCGCCATCTCCATTTCTCCAACTGGGGGTTGGCTTCATTTTTAGTTAGGTTCTCCCTTTATGGTGATATTAGATGGTTGCAGCAATTTTGGTCTCCCCTATTACTTCAGTCATTTTCCCAATCCTGACCAATCACAGTTTTATAGTCATATGCTGGCACTAAGAGTTATCTGCGTCACCAGAAACACATTGCTGATAGGGTAGAAGATGCTACCTGCACCCTAAGCAAAGTCAGAATAGGGAAAAAAAGATGCTGGGTGACAAAAACACTAAATGTCCACTCTGCCATACTGAATATAGTTTTCAGTGTTTATTCTCCAATGAAAGACTTTATATTGTGACATAGAGAATTTTGTTTTGATGTATAGTATTGAATTATAGAAAACTGATGTTTCATAAACCTTTCTCTCTACTTTGTTTGTGCCAGGAATTGGCTTGTTTAGATAAGGCAGTAAAGGCCATCTCAGGTCCTATCACTTGAACTTGTTCAAAAACAGGTTTTAAAAAACATTATTCTAGGATTTGGTTATTAAGAGACTAAGAAATGAGTATTAGTTGAACTAGGAGATCTTTAAGTTACTATATGAACTATGCTTTTTAAAAGCAACCTCATCATTTCAATAGGTTTCTTTTTAAATTAGGCAATTTTATAAATGACTAGCATCATTTCAGCTATTTGTGATTCAGTAAGAAGATAAGTGTTTGTTGTTTAAATATTTTTGTTTTATTTTTCAATTAGTTGACATTCAATATCATAGGAAGATAGGTGTTTTAAGAACCATATTAGGGGAAGCCGGGATGGCTGAGTGGGTTGGGCGCTCACTTTGCAGCGCTGGGGACCGAGGATCGAATCCCGGCCCCGGCCCGTGCGGAACCATGTGCTGAACTGGGAGCTCCCCCAGTTCAGTTCTCTCTCTGTCTCTGTGTCTCTCTCTCTCTCTCTCTCTGTTAATAAACAATTAAAAATAAATAAATAAATATTAAAAAAAAAAAGAACCATATTAGACAAAATGTGGCAGATGAAATTCCCTCCACAGTTGGTTAGACTGACAATCAATTGTATGATCTATTCCAGATTTCTCTTCTAGACATTTCTGCCACTGTACCTTTACATAAGCCTTCTACTGGAGTACTGCTGCTCACTTGCTTTATTCTGAACACATCTTTTCATTTCTGGTCTCCACATTTTTGTGCATGATGATCTCTCTCTCTGAAATGCCATCTGCCGCCACCCTACCTTCACATATTGCTTCCTTCTTCAAACCCAGTTCAGAACCAACCTCTTCTGTGGAGCCTCCCCTAACCAGGCCTCTGTGCCCCCAAATTCAAAGTGTTCTTTCCTTTGAATGCCATACTCATTGCACAATTCACTAAGTCCTTAAAATATTCTTCTTCTTTATCTTTTAAAGTATATAGAACTCCTGCCTTTCCAGTTAGGTTGCAGATTTCTTAAGATCAGGTACCTAATTTGATCCAATTATTATTATTTTTTTTTTTTAAGATTTATTTTTATTGTTTTTGACAGAGAAAGAGAGAGAGATACAGAGACAGAGAGAAGGGGGAGGGCCCAGAGCAGTCTCCATAGTTGCACATCATTGGTTTTTCCACATAGTTTCATTCCACAGGTGGGTGCGGGGCTGCACAGGGCAGAAACTGGGCCGGGGTCTCACCCCGGTGAGAACCAAACTGGGGGCACTCCCCAGTTCAGCATATGGGTCCACACAGGCTGGGGCGGGGATTTGGTCCTCGGTCCCCGGGGCTGCAAAGTGAGCGCTTAACCTGCTGAGCCATCCCAGCTTTCCCTAATTTGATCCAATTTTAAAATTTATGATATAAGTGTGGCTACGCCTGCTTTTCTCTGGATGCCATTTGCTTGGAGTATTTTTTTCCCCACCCTTTCACTTTGAGTTTGTGTTTGTAATTTTGAAATTTATGAGCTTTTGCTAAGAAGAGAGCTTACATGTCTTTGAGAATAACAGGAAGAAAAAGGTAACTTTGAGAAGTCTTAGATTCTCATACCTTTGATATTTTAAAATACATAGTTTTTCTTATGTATTTTTTCTAAAGTTAATGCATGCAGAAGATAGGGCATTTAGAAATATGTAATTAAATGTTAATTTGACTCACAAAAAGGTAAAGATTCTCTTCCCAGAGGCAGTTAAGTATGGTGAAGATCCTGACTCTGGTGCTACCACTTGCTTTTAACTATTGACATTGAACTTATTGAGTTCTTGTGTTCTCATTTATAAATTGAGGAGGATAAAAGTATCTACTTTATAGGGTTGTTTTGACCATTAAATGAGTTAAGTGCAAATTTGTTGAAATAATGCACACCTGTAGTAAGAACTCGGTAAATGTTAACTGTCATTACTAATACAACTACCCTTACCATGCCCACTCCCAGAACTTGGCATTCTAAATAGTGGTCAATAATAGTTAAATGAAGAAATAATTAAAGGGATTTATAAAACAACAGATAATGCATGGGTTGCTTTTCCATTGTTTATTGAGTATTTGAGATGTATAACATATTATTAGGCACTGTGGAGTAGGCATTCATGGAACTGTCCTCCAAATGGGTGTGGGGAGGGTTTTTATTAATACATTTTTTCCTTCTCCATTGAGTATCATCTCTGTGTTAGCCATTAAATGACACTGTTTTGACCTTGTCATTAAAGAGCTGCGCCACCTCCATAATACTGAATTTAAAAGTGTTTTATATGTATTTAAGCAGTTTTCTTATCTTCATCCTCTTCTGCCACTTTACTTTGAACTTTCCTTCTCTAATGTTAGTCTGAGCTCTACTTCTCCATTTTCTCTGGCTATTAAGTACTTTTCTGGTTTTGCTTATCTCACTCCCCAGTGTAGGCCTTTATGTCCTGCTTCTTCAGCATTGATTTTGCTATCATCCTTAGAAGTTCTTGTCAATGGATATTTTATTTTGTATACCATTCTGGTTTTCATTCCCTAGGACCTGGTTTTCTTGCTTCTAGTACTGTTTTAGATATTATAAAATCAACATGGCTTCATTGCTCATGATTTAAATTTTATTAGATATCTATAACTATTTAATGGACTTATTAATCTCTTGTTGATTTCCAATTAAATCCCCACAGTGGACTCTTTTCATTAGTGTTTAGTATCTAATTTCAGCTTGTCCCCTTCTTTATAGAAAAACACCTCTCTTCTTCCTAAGATTAACACTATACACATACTCTTGACATGCTATATGTTTCTTTTGAGACAGTGACTTTACTCTTTCACCCTCCATCAGCCCCCACCATTTTCATTGATTCAGCTAAAACTTCTGTGTAAATGAGTCCTTTCCTTCTCATCCTTTATCTCTTTTAATATTTAGCTTTGGCCTTACATTCTTTTTTTTTTTTGGATTTTGCCAGTTTAAGGTTTTCCTGTAACTCAACTTCAACATGGCTAATATTGAGCTTTATCATCCCTTTCCTCCCCAAACCCATCTCTTTATCCCGTTTTTCTGTTTGTGTTAATGACAACATTATTCTCTGTGCCAACCTTGTCCACCCCATCTGAGACCCAGGATAGATTGAATGCAGCCTACTACCACAAATTTACAAACTTTCTTATAACATTGAGATTTTTTTTTTTTTTTTGCAGTTTTTTTTGAAGCTCATCGGCTATTGTTAGTGTTAGTATGTTTTATGTGTGGCCCAAGACAATATTTGAGCACTTCCTATGTGCCAGGAACTGTGTGGGCTTTATATGCATTATTTTTTTTAAGATTTATTTTTTATTGTTTGAGAGAAGATGGAAGAGAGAGAGAAGGGTGAGAGCCCAGAACAGTCTCCATAGTTGTACTTCATTAGTTGTAACATAGTTTCATTCCAAATAGGTGGATATGGAGTCATGCTGGGTGGGAACCAAACTAGGAGCCTCCTATGTGCTTGAGGCAAGAACCCTTTCCCCCTATGCCATCCTGGTGGTTACCAGCTCTGCCACAGTTCAGCATATGGGTTTGCATGAGCCAGGGCTGGGAAATGAACCCTGGACCTTGTGATTGCAAGGCAAGCGCTCAACCACTGAGCTATCCCAGCATCCCTGCATTATATATATCTTGTGGCAAGTATCTGTGTACTTTTTTCTTTCAGCTTAAATTTCTTTATTTATAAGGAAACAATAAAATATTTTGCAGAAAGAATAGTAAGTATATTTTCAAGGATAGTGTTTCAATCCCAAACTTTCATTATCCCACAACTTAGTTCTCACCTTCATGGTCTGAATGAACTGTGACCAAAAATCTAGCGCAGGTTTCCATAGAAGGAACTAAAAACATCTATATGACTGCATAAGAGTGGAAACTGCTAGGTTGGTAAAATGGCCTTTTTAGAAAGGGAAGACTCTTGAGTTCATAGACTAGCATGGACCTTCTCAGTTAACTGAGATCTTCTGAGATCTCTTCAGCTTTTCAGAATGGAGGAAATGAGCCTGCATGGCCATCAAATTTGCCTTTTGGATGCTGAGAGAGCAAAATAATCACATTCTGTGCTCCTAAAATCATATATGCCTTTGGAGATTATCTTTTCTCCTTGCAGGTTATTTTGTCCTGTCCAAAATGTCCTCAGAGACATTTGGTCCATGCCAAACTGCTAATCCTCTTTCTTGGCATAGAATTGTTTTTAAAGTATTGGAAATTGAGTTTCTTCACCCCATTTTCAATTACTTGAAATGCCATAACCAAGTAAGAGAGTTGATGAAAATGGTATTGTGATACAGAATATATTTTAATTTTTCAAATCAAATAAGATTTTAAGATTTCAAAAGCATTCAGGAGCTATATACTTCTAGCTGTATATTTTAGAATCTAACTCCTAATTTGGCAACTCGTGTATTTAATGAAGTCTTTAAGTTGTTTCTGAAGAAAATTAAGTGATCAATTTAGATTTTTACCTGTAAAAATTGGGGCAGTCATAAAAACTGAATGGTACTAAAAGGCTCACATAGAAAAACATCGGCTTTCTGCCTCACCACTTTGCCTGTTTGGTTTGCTAGACTAGTCATTTTCAATCAACCCTTTTTAGCTGTTTATGCTGCTATTTTTATAGCAGAGTATCTAGCATTTCATTCATTCAACATTTATTAAACATTTAATATACTCATATGCCAGTCCCTGTGTGAGATGATGCTGAAGTTACAGTGGTGAACAAGGCAGTACTGTATTCCATCATAGCCATTGTGGGGTTAAACAAATATTTCTTTTTGTTTGACAATGTATTGAGAATTGCAAATAATTTACAAACTAACTTCTGGAACATGGTGGCCTTGATCATAAGGTAGGGAGTGCTTCTTTTTTTGTTAATTTCAGAAAACTTCTGCAAGTTGTTTTATTTACAGTGCCAACTTTTAAAAGGTCACTAAACGGAAGTTAAGTGGACCATAAACTAGGCAGAAATTTCTTTACAAAAAGAGGGAAAACCCAAAATACCACTTTTATAGAGAACCCACAGTTCACTTTTATTCAGAGCAAAAGAAAAAGAAACTTTTGATTATACCACGAGACACAGCCATAGGTTTGGAATCTGTACCTAACTACACATGCAATGAGGACAATATTCTGCTAATACAATTGATTTGCTGCTGCATTTTGTCTACTGTTCATCTAATATTAACAGTTATAAACAGAGCAGTGCAACTAGTATTTGGAACAATGCTTACATTGTTACAGTGTTAAGCACAACGTTTCACTTCTCTTCACACCACTGGTTCTTTGTGTACCTGGGCTGCTGCTGCTTTAGTAAAGTCATTTTTTATATTGAAGGTCTTGCAGATCTCCTCAGGAGTTTTCCCCTTGATCATATTGGCAACAGTCTTGCATGTAACGTCAAGCAAACTTTTTTTTTTTTTCTTCAAGATTTATTTTTATTGCTTTTGACAGACAAGAGAGACAGACAGAGAGATACAGAGACAGAGAGAAGGGGGAGGGCCCAGAGCAGTCTCCATAGTTGACGGCATTAGTTTTCCATAATTTCACTCCGCAGGTGGGAGTGGGGCTGTGCAGGGCAGGAACTGGGCCAGGAGCCTCCCGCATAGGCCCTGGCAAGAACTGAACTGGGGGCACACCCCAGTTCAGCATATGGGTCTGCCTGGGCCGGAGCCAGGATTCGATCCTCAGTCTGCAAAGTGAGCGCTTAACCCACTGAGCCATCCCAGCTTCCCCAAGCAAACTTTTTTTTTTTTTAAGATTTATTTTATTGATTTTGACAGACAGAGACAGAGAGAGACGGAGAGAAGGGGGAGGGCCCAGAGCAGTCTCCATAGTTGACAGCATTAGTTTTCCATATGGTTTCACTCCACAGGTGGGCTCAGGGATGCGTAGGGCAGGAACTGGGCCAGGGGCTCCCACATAGGCCCCGGCAAGAACTGAACTGGGGGCACACCCCAGTTCAGCATATGGGTCCGCATGGGCCAGGGGCTAGGAGTCGATCCTCGGTCCCCGGGGCTTCAAAGCAAGCGCTTAACCCTCTGAGCCATCCTGGCTTCCCCCCAAGCAAACTTTTGATGTCTAGTTTATGGCCAGAACAAGTTCCAAAAAATTTTCCTTGGTCAACTTGCAGAAATTTTTGGTCCCAAACAGGGATAATCATGTGTTTGCTTTTCTTTGTTCTCATCATCCTCAGGAGAAGGAAGGTCATTCCTTGTGGTGGGGGCACCACTAAATGACCTTTTTTAATATCACTGCATTAACATTTGGTAGAGGAAATGGGTCATCATTGCCTTCATCATCCATTCCCAAATCTTCCAACATGGTCTTGATAGTCACAGATTGTTTGGTAATTTCAACATCAACTTCAAATATCTCTCCATCAGAATTCTGGAACTTAATTGAAGGCATGGTGCTTGGTCTCAAGGAGATGGAGGGCCAGAGGCTGATGAGACCAAGCATCATCAGCAGACATTAGAAAGGCAGAGAAGAAGGCAATGACCAGGGGCTGCTTCTACCGTATGCCAAGTGGTGTATGGTATATTTATTCCATCTGGTCAAAGTTTCTGTATGGAAACTGAATTGATTGAGTTTAGTTTTGAGACTTCCAGGTACTGGTCAGACAAAATACTGGAGCTACATGTCCTGCTTCCAAGAGTTGTCTTTGAATGTTATTTGCTCCAATCATTTGGTCTGAGTTGCTGGGCAAATTCCTAGGAAAACTGATTTTTAAACCAATCTTTTTCTTCTATTTCTATCAAAAGTATTTGTCATATTTGTCTGAGATGACATCAGAGCAGAATGTGATTTATGTATAGGTAAATGTTAGTGGACTCCCTAGCAAAAATAAAAAAAAAATTTAAGATTCATTTTTATTGTTTTTGGCAGAGAGAGACAGAGAGGAGGGGAGAGCCCAGAGCAGTCTCCACAGTTGTACATTAGTTTTCGATATAGTTTCATTCCACAGGTGGGTGCAGGGCCACATAGGGCAGGAACTAGGCTGGGGCTCTCCCGCATGGGAGGCACGCCCTGCGAGCTGGGGGCCTCCTCCATGGAAAGCATGCCTGGGGCAGGAGCAGAACCAGGGGCCTCCCACATGGGAAGCTCATCCTGGCAAGAACTGAGCTGGGGCACATCCTAGCTCAGCATATGGGTCCGTGTGGGCAGGGCCAGGATTCGATCCTTGGACCCTAGAGCTGCAAGATGAGCACTCAACCCGTTGAGCCATCTGGGCATCCCCTAGCAGAAATAAATTTTTGAAAGTAGTACGGTACATGAATTCTGTATAGTTAAAGTGTTCTTTTCATTTTCATAACTATAGGTAAAGTTGGCCTACTTTTTACTCAATAGGCTTCTTGCCATTTTAAAGACCCCCTCACTCTGAACCTTAGTGTTTTTATTTTTCTCACTTTCACACCATATATGTGTGGTTCACTTATTTGTGTAGTTAAAAGATAAGTATTGAAGATCCTTTGATACATGGATTGGTAATCAATCACTATATGGGTTTAAGGCATTGGCCATTTAACTTACTTCTTAAACAACTTGTACATTTCTTTAACAACACTTGAGTTGCCAAATTTGCTTATAAGTCCTACAGTTTCTTGGGATAAAATGGGTAAAATTACCTTGTATTATATAATTATTCATTTTTATTTATTTATTTTTATTTATTTTTTAATCATTTTAAATGCTACATATTTTATGCACACTAACTCTACACTAGGATTATGAAAATGAAAACTATATGTCTATAACAAATAGTTATCTCTAATACGAAACTGACCTCTTTAACTATATAACTAGAACATAGAGTTCTATATACATGCAATTGAAGAAAACTCAATATTGTTAAGAGACTGTCAGAACATATTCTCTATTATGACTAATCTTAACACTTAAACCTATCAGTTAAAACTAATGATAATTGTGTCTACTAAATTTTTACTAGAACTTAACTATTTACATTAAATTGTCAAAAATGGTAGTGCCTCAGATTTTGAAACTATTGACCCATGATGATGGTGATAGGAGATTTGGAGGACACTTAAAAAAAAAAAAATCTTATGTCCTTGATGACCCCATGGGTCTTTCTTTCTAGCTGGAGAAATAAGCACATGAAAGAACTGGCAAGCATGAATTATATAAGTATTATGTCTCTTACATAAGGGTTAAATAGTACAGTACATAGAATTAGAGATGTAGGCTTTTCCTGGCCTGGAGAACTGTTTGATCAGCTAATATTGAAGTCCTATGGGCTGCTAAGGCACAAAATGAACTGCTAGAAAAGCAGATATGAAAGGAACATTTTAAAGGGTATTATTAGTGGAGGTTGTTTAGACATTGACCTTGTGCATTTGGCAAAATTAATATATTTTTTCTCCATTGTCATTTATATACTAGTTTGATTATTAATCATAGAACTGTTTATTTTCAGAATCTGTTCCCATATGAATTCCATTCTTGAACACCTAATATGTGCCAGGCATTTAGCTAAATACTGAGTATATGATATTGAACAAAATTAGATATGTAGATCCTTGCCTCATTAAGCTTACAGCCTATTAATAAATATAAACATTTATCAAAGAATAATGCAAATAAACAATCCAATTTAAAAATGGGCAGAAGAGCTGGACAGACATTTTTCCAAAGAAGACAAGGAGGTCCAGGGTTCGATTCCTGGCCCTGGCCTGTGCAAACCCATATGCTGAAATGTGGCCCCATATCCACCAGTGTGGAATGAAACCATGTCACAACTAATGATGTACAACTATGGAGACTACTCTGGGCCCTCCCACCTCCTCTCGCTCTCTCTCTCTTTCTCTCACTCTCTCATCTTCCTTCAAAAAATAAAATAAAAAATCTTAAAAAAAAAAACATGAGATACCACTTCATACCTGTTAGAATGATTAGAATTATGAAAAAGACAAGAAATAATACATGTTGGTGGGGAAAAAAAGGAACTTTTTTGCACTGCTGGTGGAAATGTAAATTGTTGCAACCACTATGGAAAAGTATGGAGGTTCCTCAAAAAATTAAATATAGAACTAGCATGTGCTCTAGCAATCCCACTTCTGAGTATTTATCCTAAGAAAACAAAAACACGAATTCAAAATGATTTATGCACCCCCATGTTCATTGCAACAGTATTTACAATAGCTAAGATATGGAAACAACCTAAGTGTCTATTGATGGATAAAAGAAATTATGGTATATCTGTACAACAGAATATTAGTCAACTATGCAAATAATAAAATCTTGCCATTTGTGACAACATGGATGGTGTTTGCTAAGTGAAATAAGTCATACTGAGACACAATACCGGATGATATCTCTTAAAAACCCAAGTTCATAGATACAGATAACAGATTGGTGGTTGCAAGAGGCAGGGAGTCAGGGGTAGGAGAAGAGAAATGTGTGAACTGTTTTGGGGGATTAAAAATAATAAATTGAACAAAAAATTAAAAAATAAGTCCACATAGAAAGCAGAGCAGTGGTTGAATTGGCGAGACTAACTGCCTAAGGGGCACAAAGGGAAATTTTGTGGTGATGGAAATGTTCTGTCTTACTTGATATGGTGGTACATTTATCAAAATATATTAATCTATGCATCTAAAATGGATGCATTTTATTGTATGTATTATCAATTCAAACTCAATAAAGTTAATTAAAAATAACTAAAATAGGGTATGCCAGGATAGCTCAACTGGTTGAGTTTGCCTTGCAACCAGGAGGTCTGGGAATTGAATCCTAGCCCTGGCCTGTGCAAACCCATGTGCTAACCTGTGGCACAGCTGTAACCACTGGGATGGTGGCAAAGGTTCACACCTCCCATGCCGGAAGCTCCCAGTCCTGCCCCCACCCCATGCAGCCCCACATCCACCTGTGTAGAATAAAATCATGTCACAACTCATGATGTACAACTATGGAGACTGCTCTGCCACCTCCCTCTCCCCTTCTCTCAAAACAATAAAATGAATCTTTAATGTGATGTTTCACATAGGAGAGTTATATGGGCTATGAGAACACAATAGGAAGAATTCACATCAGCAGGATGGAAATGATGAGTGACATAATTAAGCTAAGGGTAGTTATTGTTGTCTAGGGGACAGTGTAAGAGACAGAAATAAAAGTATGTGTCAAGGGCCTGAGGTTGGAAGGTCCATGGCAAATTGAAGAAGCTGGGAAAAGGCCATTGTGTGGAGTGCAGAAAATAAGGGAGTAGAAGGTATAAGATGGAGCTAGGGACAGGTAGGGAGGGCTAAGCCTACATGCCATTGTTAAAAGACTGAGTTGTATTCTAAGCACAATGGAAAGAAGTTGAAGTTCTTTAATGGGGAGACACGGCAAGTGATGAGGATGTAATGAAATTGGTTTTGGAAACAATTACTTTGGTTATAGTGTTGAGAGTGAATTGAAGGAGGTAGAGTAGATTAAGGAAGACTGTACTAAGGAGATTATTACAAGTGGTGCTTAGAGATATGTGGACAGAACTGAGAATGTATTTAGAAGGTAAGAATGACAGAACTGGTGATGGATTGAATATGGAATGAGGGAGGCATTAAGGACTCTCAGGTTTATGATTTGCATACAGTATTAGGCTGGATGTAGTGGTTTTCACTTACTGATATATGGAGATCTGGAAGAGGACCAGAATTTTGAGGAGTGAATGTGGGGAGTGTGTTTGATATTGCACAACTTGAAAAAATGTACGTAAATTGAAGGTATCTTTAACACTGAGTACAGTATGTATTTGAGCCTTTTATGGGGTTTGCACTATGCTCATTCTAGCAGGTACCAATAGAGAATCAGGTGCTTAGGAGTTTAGTAGTTACAGGTACATATAAATGACCATAAGGGAAGTAGTAAGAGCAGAAAAAGAAATAGTGCTCCACATCAGTAAGTTAATCATCCATGCTCATGATTTCCTGCATTTCGTATTATTCTTTGTAGCGAGGTCTTCAAGCCACCTGCATTCCAGTGGAGCTGTGGCACAATAGCAGGCTCACGGTATTTCCCTGGATTAATAAAACAGGAACCCATACTTTTGTTTATTGATATAGTGTCTCCTCCCTTCACTTCCTTCCCCTCTTCACTTCACCACTTCCGACACAAACAACTTTCTGGAAGTAAGCAAAAGCAGTTGATAACTTGGTAAGGTGAAGCTTGGCTCCACAGTGCCTTTCGGGAATGATGGACTTGAAACCGGTGAGTGTAAAGCACATTTATGTCTGTGACTTGGTCCTTACTCAGTCGACACTCTAGGAAACCCCCATCATCCTTCCTAACCCCCCTCGCCACCGCCCCGCCCCTCCGGCCCCAGGCCGGAAGCGAAGCTGAACTCTCTCGCGCCTACCTCCTTTTCCCCGGGGACGACCTCCCTTTGCTGGAGGGGGCAGTCGCGTGTCCCCAGGCACAGGTTTGGCGCGGGGCGCGACTCCTGGCTTCTAGGTGAACCCTGGGTTCAACGAGGAGGCCTTTGTTCGGGTCTGGGCAGGGCCCGAGAGCCGGAGAGCTGGGCCCTCCAGGTGACCAACTGCTGCTATCCACCCCTCCCTCTGGTAGCTGGCTCTCTCCAACCTCTCCACCCAAAATTGGCCTAACCGCCAATCGTCAGCTGCTCACTCCCTTACAGCAGGTGACCCGTGGCCAATCGCCAGGGGCCTCTTTGCTAGGAGCTGATAGGCCCAGCCAATCGGTGAGGCCCCTCAGCCGGGGCGGGGAGGGACAGGAGTAAGAGTAAGGGGTTGTCCCGCCCACCGGCTGAACCTGGCTGGACCGCTCGCTCCACAGTCTGGTGATCTGGAAAAGGGGGGAAGAAAAGGGGTTCTCGGAAGGCCCCCGGCTCCGTCCCCTGGAGGCACAGAGGCGGGGGCCTTGGCGAATGGCTTTCTTGCTGGCCAGTTACGGAGTGAGTAGACCCTGAGGGTCTGGGAGAGGGGCCGGCCCCCACCCCTGAGTCCCCGGCTTCCCTGCTGTGTCCCCGGGGCCATGTCGCTTTCTCCTTGCCTACTTCCCACTGCCCTCTGGGGTGAGTAGGACGACGTGGCCGCCCAGGCCCTCTCTTCCCTGGATAGCTTTCCTCACTTCCTTGGCGGAGATGGGTTGTAGGAGGCTGGGGGCCTCTTGTTCCGCCGAGAGGTCATTGGCCACCAAACCAGATTGGATAGAATCTCTTCCTCTTTCTTAATTCATTTTTATGGAACTCTGTTTTTCTTTTGAAAATGTCTCAAGTTATTTTAAACACAAAAGTTAAGCTTTCTGTTAATGCGTGTGAAAAATTTAATTTTGACCAGTTGCCCATTAACAGAATCTCTAGTTTCGGGCCAAACATTTTCTGTTGTTCCTTTTTGGGGGGGGAGGGAGTACTATTATTTGTGAGTAGTGAGTGGGTAGGGAGGTGGTTTGTTTGTTTTTTTTGGTGGGTTTTTTTTTTTTTGGTTTGTTTTTTAAATATATTTTTATTCATTTATTTATTTTTGACAGGGAGAGAGAGAGACACAGACAGAGAGAGAACTAAACTGGGGGAGCTCCCAGCTCAGCACATGGTTCCGCACGGGCCGGGGCCGGACTCGACCCGCTGCAAAGTGAGCGCCCAACCCACTGAGCCATCCCGGCCTCCCCAAGGGAGGTGGTTTTATGTATTTTGGGTAACGTGTGAAAATATTGAAAACTTTGGAATAGTTGTATGGGGCTCATAAAAACCGAAGGGGAAGGTTTATCTTCTCAAAACAGCTTAGTTATGGAAAGTTGAATATAATGAATAGGAAGCATGTTTGAATGATGCATTTTTTGTGTGTGTGGCATTCATACTGAACTTAGATATTTTTGTTATGACTGAGATATATTGAACTTTTTGCTAATTTGAAGTAACATTTGGTTTTGCTTGTTGATTAAACTGTTTACTTTTAGCTTTTAAAAACATCTAAAGTAATTATTATCAAGTAATTATTTCTCCTAGTTTTGGTAGGTAAATCTGGGAGGAATCTTAGAACAGCAGTTGCAGTTTTAAGCTTTTGTAGTGAAATTTAAATTGGAAATTCTCATCCACTGTCTGAATCATCTGTCAGTTCATTGCCTGTATTGAACTAAGTGATCAAGCATTTTAATGATAATGTTAACATCTCTTTTACTTAAGTTTTTTTAACTTTCACTTTTTATGCCCAACAAGAGAGCATAAATAAAAATACCATATTACCTTACCTAGCACAGGGAAGGTATAAATCACTAAAAATCACATTTCTAGTCTGAGAGCTTAAGAGAAATAAGGAAAATAACAGAACCTGAATCTTTTTCCCCCTGATTTTGGTTTACACAGAGAGGACATACTTATTTCCTGAAGTACCTCTCAATAAATACTGTTCTCCAAAGGGTATTTGATCACATTCATTTTGCTGTTTCTAAAGTTCGAGATGATATGGTTGTCTTTTTTTAATGTGAAAATATTGTTGGCAATAACCTAACCACTGAACCATCCCCAGTTGATAAGATCAGCAGGGAATTCAGTTCCATGTAAGTTTGTTTCAGCCAGGTAAGAGCATTGCAATACAACCATATTCTGCTGATTGAAAAATCAGACAGTTTCGTGGTTTGCAATCTATTCTTTTTTTAAGATTTATTGTTTTTTTGACAGCGAGAGAAGGGGGAGAGCCCAGAGCAGTCTCCATAGTTGTATGTCATTAGTTTTCTACATAGTTTCATTCTGCAGGTGGGTGCAGGGCTGCACAGGGCAGGAACTGGCCAGGGACCTCTCACATAGGCTGCTCATCCCAGTGAAAACCGAACTGGGGGCATACCCCATTTCAGCATATGGGTTTACATGGGCCAGGGCCGGGATTAGATCCTTAGACTGTGGGGCTACAAGGCAAGCGCTTAACTGAAGGCTTCCTAAGGATTATTACAGGTAATGAAACTTGGGTCTATCATTATGACCTCAAAACAAAAAGCAGTTCTTGGAATACCACCATAAGGAATCACCTTCCCAACAGAGGCCTATTTTGAATGTTTTTGAATGAGGTGATCCCTTATGGCAGTATTCCATGAACTGCCTTTTAGTTCTTGGGGTCATAATGATGGACCCAAGTTTCATCACCTGTAATGATCTTTAAGAAGGCCTTCCCTTTTTCAAAAATTTCAAGAAAATTGGAGGAACTTTTTTCCACTGTTAAGAATTCAGTAGCAGCACACTGTTTAAACCAAACATCTGAACACTTCCATTTCAATGTATATTAGGTGAGAAATACAAGCATCTGTGTGGTAAGGTCAAGAAAGGTGGAGGGAAGATAGATACCATATGACTCTACAGAACCGGTTATATCAGATATGTCTAATGCAACAAAAAAATATAGTGAGACAAAATTTATCATCCCATCCTTATATTTTTTAAATAGTGAGCAAATTCCCAGGCAAGTTTCCTCTCCTCCCAATCTCTATGGAAGAATACTAATAACTGTCAGTACAAATTGGTCCTGTGGTAGTCTCAGAAAAAAAAGCAGATTGTTGGCTAGAGAAGTCAGAGAGACTGTTTGGAAGGGGTGAAACTTGAGCTTATTCCAAAAAATTAATTAATGATTAAAATTGTTTGCTATTACCTGTATTGTTCTTCAGAGATATCCTTTGAAGATGATAATACCTAGCGCATAACATATTGAATGAATATTTGTGTCAGGAAGGAATGGTATTGGTTGCTGTGCATATGTGTGTGTAAGAGACAGACAGACACTGACTGACTCAGACTTGTAGTCCTTTCCACATTGGAGGTCATTTATTTATTATTTTTTTTAATTGTTAAATTTATTGGGGTGACATTGGATGGTAAAAACAACATAGATTCCAGGTGTACGATTACATATTACATCATTATGTGTTGCATTGTGTGCTCACCACCCAGAGTCAGTTCTCCTATCATCATATATTTGATGCCCCCTTCGTACTTCCCCACCTTCCAAGTTCATTTATTTCTAAAGACATGTTTAAGAACTTTGCTTCTTTGCTCTATTGACAGAACAACTTATTTTTTTCCCAAAATGTGCCACTTCAACCAAGTTATTCTGCTTATTTGTTTCTTTGCGTTCTCTGGTTGCATTAGTCTCAGTTTCAGTGTTACACTAAATGATAGTCTGCTTGTGTTTGACATTCTCTGTCATACCCTGGATGACTTGGCTGCAGTTGGAACCTGTAAGTTCTTATTGTCTTTATTTAAGTGAAATTTAACTTTTTCTTTCAAAAATGAGTAAAAGTCTGGACTCCAGATTTTTCCAGTATGGAGAGATGTTTACTCACCTGGTGAACATGGTTATTTACCTGGAAATATTGACTTCACAGAATCCTGAACTGGAGTGATTTTGGAGTACCGGTATTAATTCAACCTCTACCTAATTTTATAGTGGAGGAAATAATCTCACGAAAGCCAAGTGACTTGTCCAAGTCACAGCTGGAGACTAAAATAATTAGGACTAGAGCCTTATGGTTCTTCCTCTTTTATTTCTAGAGAGAACTGAGGTGCTGCTCTTGGGCTCCTTGTTATCTTTTACTCCCAACTCCCCACCACCCATTCCCCCTCTTAATTTTTCCATTTCAGCCACTAATTTTGGTTTTCTTTGAAATTCATCTGGATCTGAAAACTATCATCTGCTCCATCTCTAGGAGAATATTGTTCCTCATTTGGCCTCCTGCTTTCCAGTCTCTTTTTGTGCTTGTGCTAGCCCTGAGTCTGGGAGTATACCTTTTCTGGTTATTCTCCATTTTCTTCCAGATTTATTCTCCGCCCTTCTTTGCTCTCTGCTCCAGGAGGTTGACCTTTGCAGCCTGTGTCACCTGGCGTCCTTTATCCTCCTGCTTCTCCTTAGGTTTAACAATGGGAGGCAGCAACAGAAGATGGAAGGAAGAAACTAGAGAACCTTTGAGGATTTTTATTCCTCTTGCTCCTTCCTTCTCTGATTTGATGCATTTTTAGCAGTGGCTGTTTCCTACAACTAGAGCAGACCCGGGCAGACTTTTTCAATGCAAGGATTGCATATCCAAGTGCTGTGGTCCACTAGCTGTTTTATTATTCAGGCGGTCACACCCAAATTGCTTGGCAGTCTTCTGGTGGACTGTGGTGGACATATTGCTCATCCCTGAACTACAGTGTCCTTTGTGTAGCTCCTCCTTTGATTGGCTTATGGTAACATTGCTTCCTTTCTTAGATCTTCAGGTTTGGGGTGGTGAAGGAAGCTTCCCCTTGTTCCCAATTCCTGGGTACTTAAGTATCCATTATTTGTTTTCTTAACCCAGCCCTTATTTCCCTAATCATTCCATTAAGGAGAAGTTCAAACATTCCATCTGATTATGCTGTTCAAGTTGGGCCCACTGCTATAATACTTACCCCCTCCCTGTCTCTGTCCAAATCCTGCACTCTAAAAATGTTACCTCTATGAAACCTTTTTCATCCCCTTAACTTTCTCCTTTAAATCTTGTAAATACTTCTCTTACCATGCTTGAATCAGTTATTTGTAGACAGATGTTTATATCCTCCAATAGATTTGAAACTCTTGGGCAAGGTCTATATCTGCTTCATCTTGGCATCCCCATAGCATCCAGCACAGTGGCATAGTCATAAAAGAATAAATGATTACTGTAACACTGAATTCTAAACCCAGAGTAGTGTGTGTAAAACAGTGCTCTTGAGATGTGATAGGAGAGAATGAGTTCTTGGAGGGACAAGTCAATTGTCATTGCCAGGTCTTGCTTCCTTACAGTGCCTATACAGTATAGTGTCTTCCCTCCCATTCAGTTTCTTATTTCTTAAAAACTTAATTAGCCTTCCAAAAATTCAGAATCCATACTTCTAATAAAACCTTTGTAACTAAATTAGTTGTTACTTTTTTCATGAATTCTCTGATTTAGAATCTAAGAATTGCTTGTACTTTACTTTTTATATTTAAATGCTAACAGGTAGGTATGTTTCAGAATTTATTTTATTTTATAAAATTTTTATTGAGCACTTGCTACAAACCAGGCACTGTGCTGGGGGATACAGTAGAGAACAAAACAAAATTCAGTCCTCATGAGCATATATTCAAGTCATATTTTAGACCATCTTGATAGATTTCTAACAACAATTAAACTAAATCAGGGTAATTTTGTATTATACTTTAAACAGCTTTAGCAATAATTGAACCTGTTTCTTTTTGTTTGATATTCAGTGGCAGCTAAAATCATATGTATATAAACTTTTGGCATATATAATTTTTAAAGGATAAATGTCAAACCAATTATGAAGTCTATTCTTTTTAACTATAGTTATTGTATTTGCTCTATTTTGGTTAGTTGGTTTGCTATAAGCCTTCAAGGACTGATTGTCTTTTCAGTGTCATATTTTGTTATATATATATTTTTTAATATATTTTTATTTATTTATTTATTTTTGACAGCGAGAGA
The DNA here is from genome assembly GCA_004027555.1 of Craseonycteris thonglongyai. Taxonomy (NCBI): domain Eukaryota; kingdom Metazoa; phylum Chordata; class Mammalia; order Chiroptera; family Craseonycteridae; genus Craseonycteris; species Craseonycteris thonglongyai. Next base: position 19,888 of record PVKE010021529.1, read on the forward strand.
GAGAGAGAGAGACAGACAGACAGACAGACAGACAGAGACAGAGAACTGAACTGGAGGAACTCCCCAGTTCAGCATATGGGTCCGCACGGGCTGGGGCCGGGATTCGATCCTCTATCCCCGGCGCTGCAAAGTGAGCGCTTAACCCACTGAGCCATCCCGGCTTCCCATGATTGCTAATTTTTAAGTGCTTTTTTGCTGTAATAGTTTATGGTTTTTACCTTGTAAATGATACTCTAAATTTGTTATGCTACATTTTATTTTTGCTTGGAAAGGTATATCTAAACAGCTTCAGAATTGCAGAATTTACTTTCTAAAGCTATTTTAGCATTTTGTAGATAATTTTTAAAGAATAATGCAGATGAGTTTGCAAGCTTAAAATTATAAAAATTTTGAAAAATACTTATAATCTTACAGTTTCCTACTATTTTTTACATAAAGCTTTTGCATTTAAATAAATACATGTGTACTTCCAAAACAAATCATACAACATGGATGTATAAAGTAAAAAACTAAAAGGCCCTCTGTCTCAAATGTCCCTTTTCTCAGCCCTACTCCTTAGGAATAATATATGTTTCCTTTGTTTGGTTTCATGTGTTTTACTTCAGAGAGAGGTGTAGGGGCAGGGTGCGTGTGTGTAAGTGTAAAATATTTTTTGGGGGGTTTATTTATTTATTTGTTTTTTTATGTGACTTCTATATTACTCGTGTCTCCATTTATCTAGCATAAAGTAAGCGCTCAGTTAATATTGAATTGAATTCTGGTGTCTATTTCATTTCTTTAGTTTGCTTTCTACATCCCAAATCTATAAACTCATATGTTTGTTTCATTTTACATATATTTGTATTTTTAAGTAATTTGCTGCATTCTGAAACCTCTGAAGCAATTTGATACCTTCCAGACATTTATCTCTCTAAAATGCTAGTTACATTCGTTACAGAGAAGGAGACCATATAATTTCGTGGTCCAACTGGGACATTTATGAGAGTGAAGAAGGTTGCTAATAATTTTGCTGAGAAAACAGGCATAAACAGAGACTATCCCAGACAAACTAGGATATATGGCGATCCAATTTGTAAACTTCCAAGTTTTGTTTGTTTTCTTTATTTTTGACAATAGATTTTTATATGACTTTATTAATAAATTGGGAAAGTCTTTTGGAAAGACAAGCTATCAATGATTTAAATACAGGAAAATAGTACTAATTTCGAATTTTTTTATGCAGTTGTTTGAGTAACCAAATCACTTTATGGAATCAATATTAATGTTTTGTTCTGTAAGTCAAAGGGTTTTAAAACAGTGTCAGTATTAGGTGAAGAGATCACATATAGTAAGCAGTTATGCTAGAAATTTTGATTAAAGTTCATGAATTTGAGGACTGGTATCTATACCTGATTCCTGTTTGACAAAGAAGTTCTTTTTTTTTTCCCTCCCAACTGTTGGAGCAATTTAGGTTTTTATTTATTTATTTATTTTAAGATTTCTTGTTTAAGAGAAAAGGTGTGTTTGGTATTTTTTTAAACAGAAACTTAATGTTATGCATACGATGTATATTCTTTATAAATTTAAAGATAAATGTGATTGTGTTTTTCAAAGAACTAATGTATTTTCAAATACTAGATTATTTTATGGAGAAAAGGCTTTCTTTTTATTACCAAGGTAATAATTCAGTATAATGTACTTTTTGTGATTCAGGCATAATACCCAATACTTTTCTGAACATCTAACATGGAATTTTTTTCCTGATTTGTTTTTCAAGACTATTTTATCACTTGTTTTATCTATTGCTCATACCTTTTTAATTATCTATTATCTTCTTCAGAGTTCAACTTGTTGTTTTTCCTTTTTTAAAGGAATGTTAAATACCATTTATATACATAGAACTCTGTTAAACTCACATGTTCCTTATGGTATTATTTAGTTATTAAATTCATTGTATTTATTCATCCAGTACTCATTGAGTGCCTTCTATATGTTAGGCACTAGTTTAGAGGCTGGGGATACAGTGGTGAATCCTGGTTATTTATGATTCCAAATTATGAAGAGGAAATAGAACACCTACTGTTGGGTTACTTTACATATATTCTTTCATTTCCTCTTTCCAACAACCTTGAGTGGTTTATTATTATACACATTCCTAAGTGAGAAAAATGGAGGTGAAGTAATTTGGCCAGATTGTACAGGTAATTGATTAGGAAATTGACGATTCAGTGTATAAAATTAGATTAGTCTAACCTTAAAACTTACGCTGATTTTCATTATACTAAACTCCCTCAGGCAGATTTTAGATTACACTTTAGTGCTCTTATACCATGAATTCTTTCCAAATTTTGTGATTTAATAAAAAAGTGTGATTGATTTAAAATCAAAGGACTGGATTGAAATTCCAATTAAAAAAAAAATCCCAGCTAGGTGATTTGGGTATACGCTTATTAAATAGGGTATATCTGTCTACCTTGCTATGTTTTGATAATGAAATGAGAAAGGTTGTAAAGTGTATAGCAGAGGACTTAATCTGAAAAAGATTTTAATATACTACATTATGCATCCATGGTTAATCGATGGTACTAGTACTTTGAACTATGGAAAAAGATCTTACTTTTTAGAGCATTCTTGTGGTACCTAGTAGTTGTTGGTAAGAAAACTTATAGCTACCATGTTTATAAAAGAAAATCTATAAATTGGAGCCTTAGATTATCAGGACATTGACTTAAATGGAAACTGTTTTACTGAAGTTATAAAGGAGGTGTTTAGTAATAGGCTTAATTTTATTGACACTTTTAAATTGATAATCTTCATTCAAAATTAATCAATAGTTAGGTAGTCTTTAGGATTAAAAATAGGGAGAAATTCTTACCCTTTCAACTTTTCTATACCTCTATCTAACTCCTGTTCTTTCTTTTGCTGAAATGGATCAACCAGAGGCAACAGGGATTATAAATGTTTCCAAATTTTCAATAATCCAGTAATATTACAGATTATTATACCCCACATAAAATCATGCTCTTATTAATATTTCTGGTTTCTTTAATACACTTTTTTTCATCATAAGCCATCTTTTAAGTCACTTGGTAAAGAGACAAAATGGTGTCTTTTCTCAGAAAACTTTATTTGCTAACAAATTCTAAGGAACAGAAAAAGCCATTAAGTGAGGCATATATGTTTCTTTTGCGGGGGGTGGGGACGGGGGGACGGTAACTTGCCACTTGCTGCTCATGTACTTACTTCTCTTTAGTTACAGATTTTTCTCTTATTATTCCTTTACTTACTGATGTCAGACTCACAGCATGGTAACTTTCTATTCTCTCTTTTCCTTACCTTTATGGAAGATCAGTACCACACTTGCTTTTTTCCAGTCTTCTGGTATCTCTCCAGTTCTTGAATTTTCAAAAATAATTGTAAGTGATTCAATTGTAAGTATGTTCTATACTTCTTTCATTGGATGAAAGTATATCTGTGATGCATGTCATCTCAAACTGCAGATTGTGAACATGAACTTTCAAATACTCTCATTTTAATCAAAACGTTTCTGCAAAGTAACCATTATTTTAATTATAGGGTGTATGATATGCTAATTTTTAACAATCACCTACTTTTGTCTGGATTCATGCCATTTATTTTTCATTAGGAGACTTGTTTTCTTTGGTACTTTTTCTTTGTTAAATTAAGCAGTTACTCCCTTTTACAAGTCTGCTGCTGATAACCTATTCTGTTTTCTTCTGAACTTTTCTGTGAGACTTATATGGAATAATGTTTCTTTCTAATATATTTTTCTTTTCTCTTTTTGGAACATACTGTTATTACATACTATTTTGTCCTGTGTAAGAGAAAGCACTGGATATAGACAGGGTATTTAGTTCTTTAAGTTTTTGCTGTGAAATAAGATTTGATATGAAAATAATTACTCATTTGTGAATTTCTTGTTACAGTGTTATACAGCCATAGCCCTCTCTCCCTTCCTGTTGTACTATTCTCCTCAGTTCCTCAAATTACCCATAAGTTTCTTATTTCCTGATTCTGACCTCAGAAGACCTTAAACTACCTTTTACCACCTTTATCTCACTGTTCATTACTCTTCCTCTGTCAGCAGGAATTACTTTAAAAGTTCTTATTCCCTGTCTCAAAAATTGCCTCCTGTACTGTTTTACTAAGAGAGGGTCTCTCCAGAGCAGCTAAAATTTATAAATACTTCAGTTTTAAGGATATCCCTTGTAATAGTTGTCTTTTTAATGAGGGTGATACATTCAGTTATGTGTATGTATATAGTATTTAACATACTAACTCAAGTCATTAAATATTCCTGACATTTGTTACCTTTGAAGTGCCTTCTGAAAAGAGAAAAGGGATACTATTCAACATAAATATTATAAAGATAGCAGGGAGTACTTATATAAAATTTTGAGACAATTTGATGTTCTAGTCTAGTAGATTATTATTTTTGAAATTCCCTTTAAATTGGTCCAGATGTGTCTATGTATATATTTTAAACTGGATACATAGACCCTGGCTAATTAAAAAATCATGTTACTCTTCTTGACTGTGCAAGGGCTCTCCCGAAAAAATCCAGTCATAAATGCCTCTATTTTTTATATTACATGGCTGGATACTTTCCATGTATACCGTATCTTCCGGCGTATAAGACGACCCCCTAATTTTACAGTTAAAACATAGGTTTAGGCCTATATTCGCTGTATAAGACTACAGCCTCGGAAGTGGGGGGTAGTCTTATACAGCGAATATAGGCCTAAACCTATGTTTTAACTGTAAAATTAGGGGGTCGTCTTATACTCCCGGTCGTCTTATACACCGGAAAATACAGTATGTACTTTAGCTTTCTTTATTAGCAAAGTACTCTTGAAAACTAGAGACTATTTTGGTTTTAGCATATTTGACACACAAATGATTTTTAAAATAGATTCTTAATTTTTTTGGTTATTGAAAGAACACACCAGAGAGACCAGACAAGAACCATGCAAAAGATTTATATTAAGGCAAGAAGAATAGCAGCAAGTGGGTTATACTCACGAGGTGCAGAACAGGGTTTGTTATGTGAGCAGTGCTTCCACTTTGAAAAAATGAATCATGCGGAAGGAGGAAGTTGATTATTTATTTTACCGAAAGTCATTAGGGAGTTTTTCTAGTTCTGGCCTTAGAGTTAGATTTGTATTTAATTGCTATTGAGGTTCTTCTAATTTAACTTTTTTTACATCACAGACCATTTTGTCTTTCTCTATAATAGTTGTAGTTTAATTTAAATTTTAAATGAATTCAAATAGAAATTAGCAAGTTAAAACTATGGCTCATCAATATTATAAATTGGGGAGGGAGCAGCAGCCTCATTGGTCCTGAGTTCCAAGAGTGCATCCTAACCACTTTAGTAACTACTGGAGGACAAGACCAAACAGAAGGAAAGAAAGACATAAAGAAGAAAGTGGGAAGTAGAAAAAGGAAACAAGAAAGACAACAGAAAGGCTACAGAGAAGTGGTCATGAAGAAGACTGGTATCATAGCATTAGTAGTTGCTACATGTGGCAGTCAGTACCATATACATTCATTTAGCACTGCGACCTGGGAGATAATGTTGAATGAATGGAACCATTTCTGCCCTCATGGAGCTTATAATCCTTCAGAGAAGTCCGTCAGTTAAATACTTAATTATTATACAATAAAATATGATAATTGTTAGATGGGTATCAGGTATATCTTCTTGACTCCCAACCTGATTGTTCTCTAGCTACTGTAAGATGTCACTGTGAATAAATGTAATTCCTTATTATTTTACATGTTAAATGAAAGAGGAATAGTTCTGATTTTAAAGGAATTTTTATGAAAAAGTCTATTAGGAGGTAATGAGTTCCTTGATACTAAAGCAAAGATTAGATGACTTTCAAAGACATTATAAAAGTAACTTCTATAAGTGGGAGGTTGAACTAGGTGGCTTTGACTCTACAATGAAAACTGTATTCCTTATAGTGCATTATTCTGCATTTGAGAAAACCAGTATAATTAGTAGCAATTGCTTAGCCTTGTCATTGTTAAATTTGTGCATGTTATTTTATTAATTGCAGATGAGGTGACTATATATGTAGATTTTCTTTTTAAGTATACCAAAGATTTATGGATTACTGTGCAAGGGAGTTTAGGCCAATTCTGGGATGTTAAGCTAATAACTTGTAATAAATTTTCTATTATATATTGCATAAAGAAAAGATGTATCTTTAACTTGGATATTGTGCCATGTGGATTTTATTCTAAGGGTACAGGAATGTTGTGGAGATTATCTAGAAGCAGGTCTTAGAAAAGAGCCAAGATGAGGGGTTCACATGAGTATAGCAACATCAAAGGTTTTTGTTGTTGTTTTTTTGGGGTTTTTTTTCTTATAAGGAGTGACATTTTAATATATTTTCATTTATTTATTTTTGACACAGAGAGGCAGAGACAGAGACAGAGAGAGAACTGAACTGGGGGAGCTCCCAGTTCAGCATATG
>PVKE010021530.1:0-26431 GCA_004027555.1 Craseonycteris thonglongyai
CTGCTCCTTCTCCCTCCCTCTCCCGCTCTCCCCTTTTTCCTCTAACCTTTGTGTGTTGTTCTGCGTTGTGTGGTTCTCTCAGTTGAGGGTGCTTCTCAGGGTTTCCCCTGTGGGTTCCTTTTTGTTTGTAAGTCCCTTCCCAGGTAGGTGTCTGGGTTCTCCTCTCATGCCGCCATCTTGCTCCTCTCCGGTTTTCTTACTTTTATTTTGAGATAAGTTTGAAAACGAAAAAGGCAAGTCTCATGAGTGTATTTCACTATGTAACTGGTGTTGTCTCATGTGTCTGTTGTACATTTGTCTTTAACTATCAAAAGTCGTCATCCTCCACACCAATGTTCCACTGTAGTCACATGAGTTTGTCTCATTATCTTCTTCTTTTAGTATATGTGCTGTCAAAGTGAGCACTCATTACCTTCCTATTTCTGAGTTTGCCATTCCTAAAAATTTACTTTCCCTTATTGGTGGTTTAGATTGTCCTGTAATTTCAGGAGTTATAAACAGATCCTTCCTGCTAGTATACTATTCAACACCTCCTATGTCTTGGCATCTTTATAATGGCTAATGTGTAGATTTTACCCTAGATTCTCATTGTTTTTGGAACTCACTGCCAAAGAATACTGTGTCTTTTTTGGTTTTGGTTTTGTTTTCTTTAGTTAAGATAAATTTCATTTAGGCCTGTGTTTGTGTTAAAAAGACATAAAACAAGTTATATAATCATTTCCCAAAAGTGTTCTGAGGGGCTGTTCTCATGAATTAATCAGATTCCCTCCTGGATTACTGCTTATTGTACTTGAAATTGGGATTTTAGCATGTACACAATATATGGATAACTGTAACTGTGAATGACTATATATCTATATCTTAACTGTATCAGTATCAGTATATATATGTGTATGTGTGTATGTGTGTATATATATATGTGTGTGTGTGTATATATATATATATATATATATATATATATATATATATATATATGTAGTAATAATCAAGAAAGATTTTATAAACTTAACATACTAAATAATACAACCCTGAATGATATCAAAAGAAATGATGGGATTTCAGGGTGGTACAGGGGGTTGAGCGCTGACTTTACAGCCCCGGGGTCTGAGGATCAAGTCCCAGCCCAGCCTGTACAGACCCATATGCTGAACTGGGGTGTGGTCCCTGTTCAGTTCATGCCAGGGCAAGCTTCTCAAATGGGAGGCCCCTGGTTTGGCATCCAGCTTGTGGAGATGTGGATCCCATGCAGGAGGCCCCTGCCTGATTCCTGCCCTGCATGGCCCCTGCTCACCTGTGTGCAACAAAACTGATGACGTGCAACTATGGAGACTGCTCTGGAACTTCCCCCTTTTCTCTGTCTCTCTCTGTTTGTCTTAAGGTGACCAGATTTTAACATTGGTAAAGCGGGAAACTATTGACGGGGGGTGGGGGTGGGTGGGAGGGGGATTCTTGATTAAAAAATTTGGTCTATCTCCCGCTGTTCCCTAGCTTGTCGTGCATTCTTTCCAAAATTCGGGACTTTTTTAAAACACCGCGGGACGCAGGACAAATTGTTAAAAATCAGGACTGTCCTGCCAAAAGCGGGACGTCTGGTCACCTTAGGCAAAAACAATAAAATAAATCTAAAAAAAAAAGGAAATGAGAATGTTGTATAAGATTACCACCAGAATTAATGTCCCTGAATAATTTTTCAAATTCGTTAAATTCATTCTTATTCTGCTTTTAACTTATGAAATGTATTATCTAAATTAAAGAGAGCCTTCAGCCTCTTTTTGAGCATTGATGTGTGTGCACACATGTATATGGGTGTGAGTTCCTCAACTTTCTGATGTATGCAAATTTACATGCATGTTTATCAATACCTTTGTATTTTATTCATTTGTTTCCTATAACATTTACATGGATAAATCCAATCTGCTTTTCAGGAGAATTCTGGGAAAATTAGGTAAATTACACATAATATTTCTCTTTTGCCACACACTTAATAAAATTACTGTTCTCATTATAATTCACAATCTAGGGCCTGTTATGTATACACCCTCCATTTCATCACTTTAAAGTATGGATTTCTACTCTCCCTTATTTAATTTTTTTGTTTGTTTATTTGCTTAACATACCATTAATTTCTTCAATTTTATTGGAATAGTTTGAGGGGTATAGATGTTAACTCCTCTTTGAATGTCTGGTAAAACTTCATAGTGAGACCATCTTGTCCTGGATTCTTGTTTTGGGAAGGTGTTAGGTGATTGTTTTAATTTACTTACTGTTGGGTTTGTTCAGGTAATCCACGTCTTCTTGATTCAGTCTAAGTAGACTATATGTTTCCAAAACCTTGTCCATTTCTTCTAGGTTGCAAAATTTTGTGGTATATAGGGCTTCATAATATTCTTTTGTTGCTGTTGTTAAATGTATTGGGGTGACATTAATTACATTGTTTCCAGCTGTACAATTCTACATTACATTGTCTGTACGTCACATTATGTTCTCACCACCCAGAATCAGCTCACTTTACATCACCATATGTTTGATTCCCCCCACCCTACTCCCCTCATCCCCACCCATCTCTCCCACCCACCTCCCCCCTTACCCTCAGGTAACCACTAAACTATTGACTGTATCCACGAGTCTTTGTTTCTTTGTTTCTTTCAGTTTTATATTCCACCTATAAGTAAGGTCATATGTTACTTGATTCTTTCATTCTTATTTCCCTTAAGATCATGTTTTCAAGGACCGTCCATGCTGTCACAAATTGCTGTATTTCATCTTTTCTTATTGCTGAGTAGTATTCCATTGTATAAATGTACCACAACTGTTTTTATCCAGTCATCTATCAGAGAACACTTTGGTTGAATCCACAACTTGGCCATGTGAACAGTGCTGTGATGAACATTGGAGTACATACTTCTTTGCGGATTAATATTTTCAGGTTTTTTGGATAGATACCCAGGAGAGGGATTGCTGGGTCATATAACAATTCCATTCCTAGTTTTTTGGGAATCTCCACACTGCCTTCCACAGTGATTGTACCAATTTACATCCCCACCAACAGTATATAAGGGTTCCTTTTTGTCCACAGTCTCTCCAGCACTTGTTGTTCCTTGTCTTGTTGGTTATAGCCATTCTAACAGGTATGAAGTGGTATCTCATTGTGGTTTTAATTTGCAATTCCCTACTTGCTAGTGATCTTGAGCATTTTTTGCATGTATCTGTTGGCTCTTTGTATGTCTTCAGGAAAGAAGTGCCTGTTTAGATCTTCTGCCCATTTTTTAATTGGTTTGTTTTTTTGTGGTTGAGTTTTATGAGTTCTTTATATATTTTAGATATTAGCCCCTTATCAGAGGCATTGTTTGCAAATATTTTCTCCCATTCAGTTGGTTTCCTTTTTACTTTGTTGACGGTGTCCTTTGCTGTGTGGAAACTTTTTAGTTTGATATAGTTCCATTCATTTATTTTTGCTTTTACTTCCCTTGCCTTTGGGGTCAAGTTCATAAAGTGCTCTCTGAGCCCAAGGTCTATCAGATTAGTGCCAATGCCTTCTTCTATGCACTTTATAGTTTTGGATCCCATGTAGAGGTCCTTAGTCCACTTTGAGTTAATTTTGGTATATGGTGACAGTTCACAGTCCAGATTCATTCTTTGGCATGTGGTTTTCCAATTTTCCCAGCACCATTTACTGAAGAGGCTTTCTTTTCCACATTGTATAATTTTTGCTCTTTTGTCAAAGATTATCTATCCATATATTTGTGAGTTTATTTCTGGGATTTTGATTCTGTTCCATTGGTCTGTATGTCTGTTTCTCTGCCAGTACCAAGCTGTTTTGATTATTGATGATTTGTAGTATAGACTGAAGTCGGGGAGCATGATGCCTCCAGCCTTATTTTTTTACCAGAGGGATTGCTTTGGCAATTCAGGGCCTTTTGTGGTTCCATATGTATATGAGAATTTTTTATCTATTTTTTGAAAGAATGTCTGTGGGACTTTGATAGGAATTGCATTACATCTGTATATTGCTTTGGGTAATATGGCCATTTTAACTATGTTGATTCTTCCAATCCATGAACATATACTTCCATTTCTTTGTATCTTCTTCAATTCTTTTAATAGTGTCTTGTAGTTTTCCGTGTATAAATCCTTCACGTTCTTTGTTAATTTTATTCCTAAGTAGTTTATTTTTGTTTTGATCAAAAACAGTATCACTTTTCTCATTTCTTTTTCTGAAGTTTTATTGTTTGTATATAAAAAAGCTGTGGATTTTTGTACATTGATTTTGTATCCTGCAACATTACTGTATTCATTTATTATTTCTAACAGTTTTCTGGTGGAGTCTTTGGGGTTTTCTATACAAAGGATTATATCATCTGCAAAAAGTGACAGTTTAACATCTTTGTTTCCAGTTTGGTTGCCTTTAATTTCTTTTTCCTGCCTAATGGCTCTGCCTAGAACTTTCAGCACTATGTTGAATAGCACTGGTGACAAGGGACATCCCTGTCTCATTCTTGATTTTAGAAGAAAAGGTTTCAGTTTTTCCCCGTTCAATATGACATTCCCTGAGTGTTTCTCATATATGGCCTTTAGTATGTTGAGTTATTTTCCTTCTATACCCATTTTATTATTAAGTGTTTTGATCATAAATGGATGTTGTATCTTGTCGAATGCTCTTTCTGCATCAATTGATGTAATCATATGGTTTTTAATTTTTATTTTGTTTATGTGGTGTATCACATTGATCAATTTGCATATATTGAACCATCCTAGTGCCCCTGGGATGAATCCCACTTGATTCTGATGTATAATCTTTTTAATGCATTGTTGTATTCTATTTGCTAGTATTTAGTTTAGGATTTTTGTATTGGTATTCATCAGACATATTGGTCTATAGTTTTATTTTTTTGTGACGTCCTTGCGTGCTTTGGTATTAAGGTAATGTCGGCCTCATAGAATGAGTTGGGAAGTATTGCCTCTTCTTAAATTTTTTGGAAAAGTTGGAGGGGGATAGGTGTTAGTTCCTCTTTGAATGCCTGGTAAAACTCATTAGTGAGGCCATCTGGTCCTAGACTCCTGCTTTTGGGAAGGTTTTCGATGATTGTTTCAATTTCTTTATTGTTGATTGGTTTATTTAGGTTATCCAGTCCTTCTTGATTCAGTCTAGGTAGACTACCGTATATGTTTCTAAAAACTTGTCCATTTCTTCTAGGGTGCAAAATTTGGTGCCATATAGTCCTTCATAGTATTTTTGTATGATCCTTTTTATTTCTGTGGTATTCGTCATAATTTCCCCTCTTTCATTTCTAATTTGGATTCTTTGTGTATTTTCTTTTTTTCCATTGGTGAGCCTAGCCAGGGGTTTGTGAATTTTATTAATTTTTTCAAAGAACTAGCTCTTTGTTATGTTAATTTTTTTCTATTGTTTTTCTATTCTCTACTTCATTTAGTTCTGCTTTAATTTTTATTGTTTGCTTACTTCTGCTAGTTTGGGATGCTTTTTGTTCTTCTTTTTCTAGCTCTTGAAGATGTGATATTAGGTTGTTTACTTGTGATTTTTCTTGTTTCTTGAGAAAGGCCTGTAGTGATATAAATTTCCCACTTATTAGTGCTTTTGCTACATCCCAGTAATTTTGGTATGTTGTATATTTGTTGTCATTTGTTTCTTTGTATTTTTTAATATCTTCTTTTATTTTTTCTTTGATACAGTCATTTTTTAATAACATGTTGTTTAATCTCCATGTATATGTGGTTTTTCTTGCTTTCTTTTTGTAGATGATCTCCAATTTCAAAGCTTTGTGATTAGAGAATACACTTGGTATGATTTCAATCTTCTTAAATTTGCTGAGGCTAGTTTTGTGTCCCAGCATGTGGTCTATCCTTGAAAACATTCTATGTCCACAAGAAAAGAATATATAGTCCTGTGTTTTAGGATGAAGTGTCCTGTAAATCTCAATTATGTCCAGTTGCTGTAATGTATTATTTAAAGCTGATATTTCTTTGTTTATTTTCTGTTTGGATGATCTGTCCATGGCTGTCAATGGGGTGTTTAAGTCCCCTATTATAATTGTGTTTTTGTCAGTTTCTCCTTTTAGCTCTGTTACCAGTTGCATTATAAATTTTGGTGCTTCTTGGTTGGGGTCATATATATTAAAAAGTGTAATATCTTCCTGTTGTATTTTCTCCTTTATCATTATGAAATGTTCATTTTTGTCTATTATTACCTTTTTGATCCTGAAGTCTGCTTCACCTGAAGGTTACAACTGTTTTTCTCTGGGTGCCATTTGCTTGGAATATTTTTTTCCACCCTTTTACCTTGAGCCTGTGTTTGTCCTTGTGGCTGAGATGTTTCTCTTGTAGACAGCAAAAGGTTGGTTTTTGTTCTTTAATCCAGTTTGCTACTCTGTGTCTTTTTATTGGTGATATCATTCCATTTACATTTAGGGTGATGATTGATATATGAAGATTTCTGATAGCTATTTTATCTTTTGTTCTCTGGTAGCTCCGTTTTGTCTGTTTGTTTTTTATTGTTTCTTTTCTTTTTTCTTCCCATTGATTATTTTAGTTTGATGGTGGTTATGACTGTTTTTTCTGTATTCTTGTCTTTTGTTTTTATGTGTCCCAGTTCTAAGTTCTTTTTCAGTGGTTACCATGAACTTTATATAAAAGAAAGTTTCATATATGCAGTGGTTCCTTTTCTTAAGGATGTTTCTTATCTCCATTCTCTTTGGAAACTTAAGTCTCTACTTCCTCCCCTTTCTATATTTTTGTTGTTCTAGTTTATCCCTATTTATTTTACTTTCTGTTTCAGGTCCAATTGCCTCCTTCAGTATTTTTTTAAATGTTGACCTTGTACTGGAGAATTCCTTCAGTTTTTGTATGTCTGCAACGGTCTTTATTCCTCCTTCATATCTAAAGGATAACTTTGGTGGGTATAGGATTCTTGGCTGGTAATTTTTCTTCTTAAATATTTTGAATACTTTGTTCCATTCCCTTTGGGCTTGTAGAGTTTCTGTTGAGAAATCTGATGATATTCTAGTGTACTTTCCTTGATAGGTTATGGTGTTTTTTGTTCTGGCGGCCTTGAGGATTCTTTGTTTGCCTTTGACCTTTGACATCTTCAGTATAATGTGCCTTGGAGAGGGTCTGTTAGGATTCAAGTAGCTAGGGGTCCTGTTTCCTTCTTGGATTTGAGGTTTCAGTTCCTACCATAGATTTGGGAAGTTCTCATCTACTATTTGTCTGAGTAGATTCTCTGTGCTCATCTTGTCCTCTGCTCCCTCTAAAAAACCTATTATTCTTATATTATTTTTTCTAATGAAGTCAGATAGTTCTTATAGATATCTTTCATTTCTTTTAGCTTTTAGGTCTCTTCTTTCTTCTGTGACATTTCCAAATATTTGTCTTCGATTTTAGTAATTCTTTCCTCCATCTTGTCAGCTCTGCTGCCTATGCTAGTTATTTCATTTTTTTATTGTGTTGTTTATCTCCAGAATTTCTATTTGCATCTTTTTCATAGATTTCATTTCCTTTCTGAGATCACTTAGCTCCTTCTATGTACTCTGCCTGTTTTCTCTGATCTCTTTAAATATTTTCCTAATTGCAACCTTGAATTCTCTGTCATTTAGCTCATATAATTCCATATCTTCAAGTTCCTTTTCTGGAGATTTTTCTCTTTCTTTCTGAGCTCCTTTGTTCAAAGGGGTATTCATCACTATTAGACTGTTTTGTTTCCTGGACATGAGGACTTTTCCCTTGATAGATGTGAAGGTTTCTTTCTTTTACTTCCTAACTGGTGTTAGTGTCTTATAATATTTTCTCTTATTTATTTCATTTTCTCACAGTGGGAGACTTTCTAGGAGATGGGTTTCTCTTTGACTCATTTGCGCTGGTCTCTGTATGCCTCCCCTTGGGAAGGTACGGTGGGCAATGATATTCTATGCATCTGAGATCCCACTGCTGTCAGAATCTGCCACACCCAGATCCCTCTGCTGGCTTCAGTAGGACAGGTGGGGTTGGGGTTTCTTCAGAAAGGCAGAGGTCTGTTTGCTTCAACAAGGTAATGGTGACTTCCCTCTGCTGGCATCAGTGGGAAGAGTGGGGACAGGATTTGTAGAAAAAGACACAGGCCTGATTGTGTTACAAGGTAATGATGGCTTCCCGGCAGCAGCTCACTGAAGGCCCACTGTGGGCAAGGCCTGCAGGGCAAGCCCTGTGGGGCAAGCCCTGGGAGACAGCAAGGGGAAGCAGCCAGGCTCCCTATCTATGGCCACGCAGTGTTCCAGTTGGGGCCTCACCTCACTGAGGACTACTCTGCACCTCAGCGGCCAACACACTCTCAGTCGGCTCTCTAGCCACTGGAACACCTGTCTCTGGCTCCAGTTGCCAGTCTCACACTCCATGGGCCCCCAGCTCCAGCAGCCCAACTTAAACGCCCGCAGCCAGATCTTCACTCTGGTCACCCTCACTGATCTCTGGCTGCTTCTGGGTCCTCACTCTGGCCTCCTGCCCCACTCTTTGGCCACCCTCACCACTCCACGGCTGCTCTTCCCACGCTCCCACCGAGGCTTCTTGCCACAGTCAGCCATGTCTGCTTTTTCTGTCTGCCCTTCCCTCTGGCTGTCTTTGCCTCTGCCTCTGTCCATTCCAGGCCTCCAACCTGCCCAGATACCCCCTGACCTGAGCCCCCACATTCCCACCTCAGTCAGTCTCTCCTCTGCTGGTCTCTTGCTCAGCCTCTAGGTTGGTCACCAGGTTGGTCTCTGGGTCACGCTCTGTGGCATGACTCCACACTGCTCCCTTCCTTTCTCTCTCACTCGCCTCCACTTCTCCAGCTTTAGGAATTTTCTTGTGTCTCTCAGCCGAGGCTGTGTGCTACTTAGGGATTCCCTGGTTGGATTTTAGTTGTTTAAATTGTTGTCTTTCCAGGAGAGGTTTCAAGAGCTACTCTCATGCCGCCATCTTGATGATGTCTCCATGCATTTTATTATCTTGTCTTTATTTCTTCTTTGACCCAGTCATTCCTTAGTAGCATCTTTAATCTCCACATATTTGTGGTCTTCTGCACTTTCATTTTGCAGTCCATTACCAGTTTCAAAAATTGTAGTTGGACAATATGCTTGGAATGCTTTCAATCTTCTTAACTTTACTGAGGGTAGTTTTGTGTTTCAACATATGGTTTATATATGAAAATGTTTTGTGTGCACTATAGAATAATGTATAGTCTGGTGTTCTGGGATGGAAAGCTCTGTAAATGTCAATTATGTCTATTTGGTCTAATGTGTCTTTTAAGGCCACTATTTCTATTTGGATGATCTATCCACACATCAATGGAATATTGAGGTCCCCTTTTATAAATGAGCTTTTGTTAGTTTCTCCCTTTAGCTCTGTTAGTAGCTGCTTTATATATTTTAGAGTTGCAGTTTTCTGCTTCTGTCTCTGTGTTAGTCATTGTACTCATAGTTTTGTATAAACTTGTCTTTTGTTTGAGGCAATAACCTTCTTCAGTATTTTTTGTAATATAGGGCTTCCTGTAAAAAAAATTCCCCCAGCTTCTTAATGTCTGGTAAAATCTTTATTGCTTCTTTATATCTGAAGTATAACTTTACTGGATATATAAATTTTGGTTCCTAATTTTTCTCTTTTAATCATTTCAATATTTGATTCCACTATGTCCTTGTTTGTAGAGTTTCTGCAGAAAAATTTGATGATATTGTAATGGGCTGTCCTTTATAGGTTACTGTCTTCTTTTCCCTGGCTGCCTTAAAAATTCTTTCATTGGCATTTTTTGTTTTTTTGTTTTTTGACAGCTTCAATAAAATGTGTCTTGGAGAAGGCCATTTTGGCTTGAGATGCCTAGGTGTTCTGTTTGATTCTTGTATTGGAGGATTCACTTCTTTTCATATGATTAGGAAGTCATAGTTGATTTGTTTGTTTTTTCTCCTCTGGTATACCCATTATACTTATATTGCTTTTTATGATGGAGGCAGATAATTCTCATAAAGTTCTTTCATTTTTTCACTCTCAAGTCTCTCTCTCTACTCATCTCTATCATTTCTAAAATTCTATCTTTGATATCACTATTTTTTTTTTCTCATCTGACAAGCTTTATTTTTTTAAGCTCACTGTTTCATTCTTCATCTCTTTTATTGAGTTCTTCAGCTTCAGAATTTCTATTTGGTGCTTTTTTTTTTTTTAGTTTTAATTTACTTGCTAAAGTATATTTTTGTTTGTTGTTATTATTTCTGCTGTCATTAAAGTGCCTATCGAACTTTTCTTGCATCTCATTAAGTTTTTTCAGATCTGTAATCTTGAATTCTCCATCATTTAAGTCACATATTTCCATGTCTTTAAGTTTATTGTCTGGAGACATTTTGTTTGTTTTTGTTTCTGTTTTTGTTTTCTGAGCTGCCATGTTACTCTGGTTGTTCATGGTATTTGATAGATTACCGTATTTTCCGGTGTATAAGACAACCAGGCATATAAGATGACCCCCTAATTTTACAGTTAAAACATAGGTTTAGGCCTATATTCTCTGTATAAGACTACAGCCTCGGAAGTGGGGGGTAGTCTTATACAGCGAATATAGGCCTAAACCTATGTTTTAACTGTAAAATTAGGGGGGTCATCTTATACGCCTGGTCGTCTTATATGCCGGAAAATACGGTATTTATTTGCCTATGCATTTATGAGTCTGAACTGTGCAGGAAGTTGATAAGAAGAAAGCTTTCTTTTGTTTCCAGTAAGTGGTGCTGGAGAGTGAGTGTTTTACTTTCTTACACCTCTACTTGGCAGAGAAAATGCTTTGTACGCCCTGGGGGAAATGGGACTGTCCTCTGTGACCAAATCACAATGGTCTCAGGACACTACTCTAGTGGGAGAACATGGTAAGTCAAGGGGTTTCTAGCCTCTGAAATCTCAGCACTGCCCCTATTGACAAAGACACTGCTAAGATGCCTGAAGCTGCCTTCTCTGTGATCAGGCCAAATAAGTGGGGCAGAATGGGCATGGAGAGACCATTGACATCTTTGTGGCTTTTTTCTCCTCTAAGTAATTTTGACTGCTGGATCTCAGCTTATTTACCTCTCTATCTCTACCCCTGTCACTGAGATTAGCTACAGTATGCACAGAAACTGTTTCTCCATTTCTAAGGGCTGTAGATATTATGCTGTATAACCTGACACTCACTGCTACAGTTTTTTTAAGGGGCCTACACCTAGCTCTTAAAGGATGGGGTGAGGTGGCCAGGCTCTATGACTTTGTTTTCTGCCTGGCAATGGCAACTGCCAAAACATAGCTCCATGCCTCTGCAGTGAGCCCAGCCATAGTGCATGCTCACTACTCCAGAAAGAGTGTTTGGAGCTACAGAGAGTGCACACTGCTACCTGATTTCTCCCCTTTCCTGAGAACTGCTGTGAGCTGCATCCCTGACATAGGTCTCTATTTCTTTCCCTCTCTCATCTCCTGTTCTCTCCCAATTTCTCCACCTGAAGATCTTTTGATGTGTTCATCTCTCAGACACATTTTTGTGCTAAACAGGGAATTTGTTGTTGAACTATAGTTGTTCACCCTGTTATAACTTCAAGGGGGAAAATCAAAATGACCTCTCATGCCACTGTGCTTCTGACTTCACCTCCATATAAAACTTCTTTTCTCTCTTTCCTGTTTTTTAATTTTAAATTGGTGAGGTTTTTGTTTTTTGTTTTTTCACAGAATAGATAAGAGATAACATTATTTTTTCTCTTTTTAGGAAAATTTTACTAGAAGGAATTCAAATTTAGGAAAGTTATAACTTGGGAGATGGTGATGAGTATGAATAGATGTTGTAGTCTAAAGAATACAGGAGTGGGGAAGCCGGGATGGCTCAGTGGGTTGAGCGCTCACTTTGCAGCGCCGGGGACTGGGGATCAAATCCCTGCTCCGGCTCCGGCCCATGTGGAACCATATGCTGGCCTGGGAGCTCCCCCAGTTTAGTTCTCTCTCTGTCTCTGTATCTCTCTCTCTCTCTGTCAAAAATAAAAATAAATAAATAAATAAATATGCTTTAAAAAAAAAAAAGAATACAGGAGAGATGAAAAAAAGACCATAGAGTGGCTATAATACTACCAAGGAGGTTTTCTCTAAGAAGGTAGATCAAGAAAATGTATGCATCGTGCATACAATCCAGAATCCCATGCACTGCAAGGTCTCATACATGTTATCTTTTTACAAAATTTAAGTTCTATAAAGCATCTAATATCTTGAAATTTGAATGAAGATTTTCTAAGTGACACCAGTAAAGCCTAGAGTCTCACAGAAAGTGATAAGATGCATGTTTAAAACAGTCTTTTAACATTTTGCTCATATAATTGTGGCATTCATTTTTTTGTTGTGGTTGTTAACTCACATTTAAATTATATTTCCTCCAAACACATGAGTCAGTAATAAACACTAATATTATTTCATTTTTATATTCTGTTTGCTTATTTAAAAAATTCTGTGCTGGAAATTCTCTACTTATATGTAAGTTAGTGTAAGTAGAGAGAATTTGGTTAGAACCAAATTCTGTGAGGTAAATGATAAAACAGAGTACTGGTTTTCAAAGCTGATTTTGAAAGTCCTAGCAATAAAAACAGAATTAAATTTTATTACATTTCTGTTAAATTTAAAGAACTAGAAATCATCAGACTTGCAAAAGATTTAACCCAGATTGATAGTCACTCTCCTTGTCAATTTTTGTGACATTTTCTAAAAAGACTTTTTCAGGACCACTGTGTGTACCACTAATTATATAAATAATGTTTGCACTATAAGACCTCTTGTTTAATATGACATAGTCAAAAATATGTGCAAAACTAAAACTCAATTTCAACACACTATTACTAAGATAACATTTGTCATAATGTTACTTTATTGAAATAAATAGGTTTAAATATCAAATTACTTATGTTCTTAAAACTATCTATAAAAACGTGTCTGGAATAAAATCTTATTTATCTTACAATCCTCATCTTTATCATTTTGTTTTATTTAGTTAATTGTAAGAATTCACACATTTTTCCTCACTTTTCTAAGATAAAAATGTGCTTTCTCACAATTTTTTTTATTGCTGATGTTTGTTTATTAGTTTTTTTCTCATTACATTTATTCTGTTTATTTTCAGTACACCAAAAATTTTAAATCATTTTTATTTTCTGTGAAACTTATGAGTCTTTTGTTTTATTTTGTTTTATTTTTCAGAAATACTTCAGAATGAAATTGGTAACTATTATTACATTATTTTTTCTGATGTTTTTCTTATTAATACGTTTGTCTTTGTTTCCAATCCCTCTCTTTGATGTATTTTTAAGCTTCTATCTTCCAGATAGTTACCATAATTTTATTACAAGTTTGGCTAGGTGAAAGGACTAACAATGAGAATAATGTGATTACTTTCACATATATCCTCCGAGATGGAGTGCCCAGTGTTTTGTACCTTACATCATCCCAGTGCTGAATGGAAGGAGTCAAACTCCAAAGATGCTGAGTGAGATGAGTTCCCTTTTGTTGCCCTCTTAAACACTTCGTGTATTACTGATATCAAGTATAATCGTGAGATTTGCTAGCTCACTTCTCTTCACCATATTATCAAGCTATTTATGGTATATAAATATTTTTGCATGACTTAGCCTGGTTATTTTCTCTTTCTAAACACATTTATTACCCCTCTTTCATTTTTATTTTAATTTATTTAATTATTAATTCAAGAAATTACTTTTCCTTCAATTTCTATCACACATACATGTTTTGTTTTTCACTCAAGTAAATGTCTTCATTGATATTATATTGCTAAAGTCTAAGAATATTTTGTAACTTATTCTTACATTGTATTTTAGTACCCTTTATACGAATTATTTAAATTCTCATGTCCCTACATGGAAAATTGTATTCTTAATTTGTAGTGAAGTTTTCTGATGAATGGGCTTTAGAGAATTATTTCATTACTTTTGAAATGGATGTTACTTGGCCAATATACAGACATGAACATTCGTGGAGGTGTGGGTTTAAATGCATCTTCCTAATGACTTAAGAAAAACCATTTTGTATATGTGTGATTGTGTAATTTTCTCTCAGATAGGAGGAAGGCTCAATTTAAGTCCGGTAAGTAATGCTTACCTTTCAGAGAGCTCTATTCTTTTATCATGCTTGGGTCCTGCCCCTTTAGCTGTAGAATAGGGTGCAGAAATACAACAAAAATGTCTACAGTTGACAAAGCATTTGAAGCACTTTCCTTCCAAATTTTAATTAATTCTCTCTGACTGCAAACCACAAGTGACTCAGCACATTCTTTCTCCTCCACTTTCTTCCTTTCTGTCTTCATTTTAAGCTCTCTTCTTTCATTCCTCCTGTTCCCTCCCATCTTTTGTTGCTTCTGTATCTCCACCTGTCTCACAACTGAACATTTTTATTATCATGCTTGAAAAAAGTAAAATATGACATTAATACCGAATAGAAATAGAAAGTTCAAGGAGTTCAAAAGTAATGAAATCAAGACAGGGAGAAATGGAAAAAGACAGTGAGAGAAAATAGGGAAGAAACAAAACTAAAGTGCTTTCTATTTTGTTCTTCTGCAGTTTGGAGGAATACACCATTATACGCTGGTAAGTTACATGGGCTGTGATGATAAAAAGTCTTATAGTTTTTGTATTACCACGTACTGTGTGCAATGTTGAAAATCAAGGACAGCCCAAACTATACAATCCATGAACTCACTCGATTACCAAATGTTTTAACAGATAATGATGTGACTGAAACATTACATTTTAGCAGTATTATAATTTTAAAATTGTATCTCACATTGTGTTTTGATGATAGGTAGACAGTTATTGTCTGTTAAAATTTGAAGAAACTAAAACAAAAAGTTATTTAGTCAGACCCAACATATACCCAAATCACTTAAAAAACCTCCTAAATACATTATAAATATCGTGCAAAAATGTTGGATGAGGACAACATAAAAAATGGGTCATGGCAGGCAGGGATGGCTCAACAGGTTCATTGCTCAATTTTCAGCACTGGGATCTGGGGATCGAGTCCCGGCTTGGGCCCATTTGGACCCATATGCTGAACTGGGGTATGCTCCTCATGCAGGAGACCCCCAGTTTGGTTCTCACCAGGGCATGCTTCCCATGTGTTGGAGGATCCTGGTTCAGCCCCCAGTTCATGATGGCCTGCCTCCCATGCAGGAGGCCCCCAACCCAGTTCCTGCCTTGCATGGCTTCAGCCCACCTGTGTGGAACAAAACCAAGTCAAAAACTAATGATGTACAACTATCAAGACCACTCTGGGCCCTCCCCTTCTCTTTGTCTCTCTGTCTCTGCCTCTCTCTCTGCCAAAGCAATAAAATAAAATATTTTTTTAAATGGGTCAGATCTTCAGGTCAGACATAATTTAGCAGATTGTAAGAGTTTCTAGTAGATGAACGAGTATTGTCTTTGATTGCTGTTATCTTGAATTAAACTTAAGGAATTTATACTCGGTATTCTGGACAGACAAGCAGCTTTATCTTCCAAATGGTGGGTTCTCATGTTCATTTGTTCTTTGTAGATTGGAGAAAAGAAGAGTTCAAAGACGGTGAGTCCATGATGGTCCAGGACAAACCCCAATCATTAAGGCGGTTGTCTCAGAGAAAGATGAGTGGAGATGAGCTGCATCTACCAAGGGCCAGAGAAGATTTGCTAAAATGGGAGCCCTCTGAGCCAGGTCTACCGAGAATTTTCTCCAAAACATGATGGTCTGCTTGTCTTTGTAGTAAATGTGATGCTGGACGCAGCCACTGCTCATCCTGCCCTCCTCCTGTCTGAGAAAGGAAGATGAGTAACCTGGCAAGAAAAGTGTCAAGATCTACCCAGCTCCAGGCAGAGATTTGACTCCCTTCCCTGTGTGCTGGGTCAGCCAGGCTTCAGCAAGGGGAGATTCTACTGGGAGGTGGAGGTAGGGGACACACATTCCTGGGACCTGGGAATTTGTAGAGATAATGTAGCAAGAAACGGCAGGGTCATAATGTCCCCACAAAATGGTTTCTGGGCCATCAGGTTCTATGGGGGTGAGTACTGGGCCCTCACTTCCCCAGAAAGCCCTCTTACTCTCATGGAAAAACCCTTTAATGTGGGAATATTCCTAGATTATGAGGCTGGAGATATATCTTTCTATAACATGACAGATGGGTCTCACATATTCACCTTTCCGAGGAACTCATTTTATGGTATCCTAAGACCCCTTTTCAGGCTTTGGTCCTCTGACTCAGGCTCTTTAACCATCATCCATGTGTAGAAGAACGTGGTTGTAACTGATGCTGTAACTCAGATTTGTAACATGTAAAAAATAATTACTTTGGGCCCCAGTGATGGTCACAATTCTTCCCCAGAGAGGTACAAATTGATTGTTTTCTTCTCCTTACTAATTTATTCTCAAGATGAAACTCTGAGACTTGGGCTGGTAATTGCTCTTCATGTCAAATCCCTCTTCTTCCTTAGTTTTAAGTTCCTCTTATTATCACCTTTTCCTGTGATAACTTTATATGAATGTTAGATTTCCTAACCTTCCATGTGGTGTGTGAATAAATAGTGGCAAATGTATTGTAATGTGTTTTATTATGCATGATTCCTGGAATGTGTCTTTAAAAGGAAATTGTGTCCTTTACAGCTTTACTTTTTTCATTTTGGCTATAATGTGTCATTTTGAATGGAACTCAATAAACATCTATAACAACGATGGCACAGAAATTAGAATGAGCTTGAGTTGTTGACAGCTTCATGAAACAATTTTGTTGCCCAATTCCAGCATTATATTTTTTGTGACAAATATATATTTTTTTAATTGTTAAATATATTGAGGTGACATTCATTAGTAAATGCTACATAAGTTTCAGTTGTACTATCCTACATTACATCATTTATGTATTGCATTACGTGCTTACCACCCATAGTCAGTTCTTTTTTTTATCACCATATATTTTTTTTTAAGATTTGTTTTATTGTTTTTGACAAAGACAGAGAGAAGGGGGAGGACCCAGAGCAGTCTCCCTAGTTGTACTCATTATTTTGTTGTTAATGTTGTTGTTCCACACAGGGGGTGGGGCCCCACAGGACAGGAACTGGGCTGTGGACCTTTTGCATGGGAAGCACATCCCAGTTCAGCATATGGGTCTGCATGGACCAGGGCCAGGATTTGATACTTGGTCCTTGGGGCTGCAAAGTGAGTACTTAACCTGCTGAGCCATCCCGGCTTTCCACCATCATCACATATTTGATGACCCCTCCAACTCCCCTACTCCTTTTCCCACTTACCCTTAGGTAACAACTACACTATTGAGCGTGTCCATTTTTATTTTTATTTTTGTTACTTTCAGTTTCATATTCCACCCATGAGTGAAGTCACATGTTTCTTCATTTATTTAGTCTGACTTATTTTGCATAATATGATGGTTTCAAGGTCCATCCATGTTGTCACAAACGCTGTATTTCATTTTTTCTTATTGCTGAGTAGTATTCCATTGTGTAAATGTACAACAAATTCTTAATTGCTGGGTAAATAAATAAACATTTATACCTTTAAGCCATTCATGTGTTGTATTTCTTTTAACTGCTAAATTTATTGGGGTGAAATTTGTTGGTAAAAGTTACATAGGTTTCAGGTGTACAATGCTACATTACACTGTCTGTGCATTGCATTATGTGCTTACCACCCAGAGCTAGCTCTCTTTCCATCACCATATATTGATGTCCCCTCCCAATTCCACCAACCAACCCTATTCTCCCATCCACCCTCCCCTTTATCCTCAGGTAACCACTACACTATTGGCTGTGTCCATGAGTTTTTGTTTCTTTATTACTTTCAGTTTTACATTCCACATATAAGTGAGGTCATATGTTTCTTGATTCTTTCAGATAAAGAGCCTCAAACACAAGAAAAAGCTAAAGTGGTTCATCACCAGCAAACCAGTATTACAAAGGATATTATAGGGAGCTTTTAAAGACAAAAAATATTATGAATAATAAAATGTTACCCCCAATAAATTTAATTTAAAAATAAAAATAAAATGACAATAGCTACGTACTTGTCAACAATCATTTTTAATTTAAATAAATTAAAATCTCCAATCAAAAGACAAAGACGGTATTGTGCTGAGTGAATTGTCATACAGAGAAAGAAAGAGGTAATTTGATTTTCATTATATGTGGACTCTGAAGAGCAAAATAAGCAAACAAAACAGAAACAAAATTGTAGATACAGAATACATTTGGATGGTTGCCAGTTGCAAGGGGGTTTTGGAATGTGCATAAAAGAGAGAAAGTGATTAAAAAGCACAAATTTGTTGTTATATTGTAGTTATGGGGATGGTATTAGGGATGTAGTCAATAATATAGTAATGACTATATACAGTGTCAGATGGGTACTACATTTGTTGGGGGTGATAATTTGAAGGGGAGTTGAGGGCAGTGTGAAAAGGTAAAATGATTAAGAAGTACAAATTGGTAGTTATAGGGGAGAAAAAAGATGGAGAGGAAAGGAAAAAAGTGTGAGAGGAGAACCCTGATACCTACCTGGGAAGGGACTTTTGAACAAAGGGATATACACAAGGGAAACCTTGAGAAATACCCTCAACTGAGAGAACCATGCAATGCAGAACAATACCCAAAGATTGGAAGAAAATAGGGCGAGTGGGAGAGGACAGTGATGTGGGGACATGGACATAGAATGCGACCTGGGGCTGGCAGAAAAAAGGGGGATAAGAGCACTACCATCAAAGTGCAGCTAGATCGTGGGAGGGCTGGAAGCCGAGACCTGAGGAGAGTGGGAGCCCCATGAGACTGTGGACAATTTAACATCCGAACTTAAGGGGCTGCACGCTGTGCCCTACTCAGACCATGGAGCCTGAGGTGGAATAAGGACCACAGAGCAGGGGCAGCTGAACTTCCCAAGCAGCGAGAGAACAGGGCACCTGCCTGCCAGCTGCAGCTTGGCGTGCCTAGTCACTGACTTACAGAGGCGGCACAGCTGAGCTCAATAGAGTTGGCTGTTAGGGTGCAGCTTTTCAAGCAAGGGCTATTGAAGTGAAAATAGCAGCTCGAGCAGAGTGGAGGATAGAGAGGGACTGAGCCACGCCACCAGTCGCAGCTTGGCTCACCTAGTCACTGGCTTACAGAAATGGCATGGCGGTGCTCAATAGAGACTCAAAGTGAAAGCAGTCAATCAGAGAGGAGAAAGACTGAGCTGTGCACGTCCTCCCACACTGACTCGCCAGACCCACTGCTGACAGAGGAATTTGCTATTGGGTCTCAGGCTGGCCCCAGCTCCAACCCACACTCCCTCACCCCTGCCCACACCTCCACTGCTTTGCCTTTTACCAACTAAGCCAGCAACCTGATGTGCAACCTTAGGACACAGAAATTGACTGCTTCTCTCAACCCTTTACCCAAAACTCATCCCCCTTAAACTGAGCCCTTACTGCAACCTGCTACACAGCAGAGACATACCAGACATACCAGACCACAGCCCACCTCATTCTCTCAAAGAGGAGGAGCATTCAGAATAAGACAGTTAGAACAAAAAAAGAAAAAAAAATTAAAGAGAAGCCCATCTTATAGGAAAGCCCCAGAGGAAAGATATAGTCATGCCTAAGGCAAAAACAAAACAAAACCAAGCAAAACATCAAACACAATGCCCACCTTAGATTCCAAAGTCCCTCCAGAACAATATGGAAAATCTTTAGAAAAGGAGCTTACACACTTGGAAGCAAATAATCTAAGTGAAACAGAATTCAGAACTGCAATACTCAAGATACTCAGAGAGCTCAGTAAATGCTGGCAAAGTACTCAGACACAGTTAAATGACCTCAACAAGAAATTCTCTGATCACAATGAATACTTTATCAACAAAATTGAGAAGCTGGAACAGAATCAAAAGTAACTCCTTGAAATGAAAGGCATAATTAGACAGTTGAGAAAAGAACTAACCAGCATAGGAAACAGAACTGGAGGAAGTAATTAGTGAAATTGAAGATAGAAACATGGAAATTTCACAAATGGAAGAAGGGATATGAGAATCAAGAGAAATGAAAGAGCCCTACAAGAACTTTCTGACTCCATCAGAAAGAGCAATATTAGAATAATAGGGGTACCAGAAGAAAGTGAGATGGAATCTTCTCAGAGTCTACTAAAGCAAGTAGTAGATGAGAATTTTTCTTACCTATGGAAAGAACTAGTACCATAGGCAAGTTCTAGAGGAAAACAGAAGCCCTAGCTACCTAGACCCTAGCAGAACTTCTCCAAGGCACATTGTTCTGAAGATGACCAAAACCAAAGAAAAAGAAAAAATCCTCAAGGCTGCCAGGAAAATATATGTGATTTTTAAATCATTTATATATATATATATATATATATATATATATATATATATATATATTTTTTTTTTTTTTTAAAGAAAATCTATCAGGCTGTCATCAAACATCTTAGCAGAAACTCTGCAGGCCAGGAGGAAATGAATCCCAATCTTCAAAATATTAAAAGAGAGAAATTTTCAGCCAAAAATTAACTATTCAGCAAAATTAACCTTTAGCTATGAAGGAGGAATTAAGGCCTTTTCAGATATACAGAAGCTGAGGGAATTCTCCAGCTCAAAACCAGCACTCCAAGAAATACTGAAGGAGGCTATATGGCCTGAATCAAGAAATCAAAATAAATGGAGAAAAGTTGGGACAACAAAGAAATCAAAATAAAGGAGGAAATGGATACAAGAAAAAATTTTGTAGGCAGATGACAGCATGAGAGGAGAACCCCGGTACCTACCTGGGAAGGGACTTATGAACAAAGGGGAATCCACAGGGGAAACGCTGAGAAGCACCCTCAACTGAGAGAACCACACAATGCAGAACAACACCTAAAGGTTAGAGAAAAATGGGGAGAGTGGGAGAGGGAAGGGGAAGGAGCAGTTTGGGGACAGGGATGCAGAGTGCGGCCCGGGGTTGACCAAAACAAAGGGGTATTGGGGAATTCACTACAGTCAAAGTGGAGCTAGATCAAGGGCGGCTGGAA
Source organism: Craseonycteris thonglongyai (assembly GCA_004027555.1). Taxonomy (NCBI): domain Eukaryota; kingdom Metazoa; phylum Chordata; class Mammalia; order Chiroptera; family Craseonycteridae; genus Craseonycteris; species Craseonycteris thonglongyai. The sequence continues at coordinate 21,036 of PVKE010021530.1, forward strand.
GCTGAGACCAAAGGAGAGTGAAAGCCCCACAAGACTGTGGACAATTTAACATACAAACTCAAGGGGTGGCACACAGTGCCAAAATCAGATCACGGAGCCTGAGGTGGAACAGGGACTGTAAAGCAGGGTGGCTGCACTTCCCAGGTGGGCAAGGAGAGAGCAGGGCACCAGCCCACAGCAGCTCGGCACCACTGATTTACAGAGGAGACACAGCTGAACTCCTAGAGTTGACTGTGAGGAAGCACCTTTTGAAGACAGAGCTCTTGGAGTAAGGGCAGCGGCTCGAATTGGCATAAAAGCAGCATGCTCGGCAGCATTAGATATGCTTAGAGTGAATCCAGTGGTCTTTGAGACCCTGCAGAGCCACCAGCAGAGCTGCAGCCTGAGCCTCTGCCAAGCCCCGACTGTCCCCACCACTGTCAAGCTGCTGCCTGGTGGGCCTGGCTCACAGATGAGATTAAAGAAGCAGCTGATCAGAGGGGAGAAAGACTGGCGGGCGAGCTCACAGATTCGATTAAAAAAGCAGCCGAGCAGAGGGATGAAAGACCAGAGCTTCAGTGCCCCGCCAGCACTAAACCACCAGCCCCCCAGCTGACAGAGGAATCTGCTATTGTGTTTCAGGCTGGCCCTAGCTCCTACTCACATGCCCTCACCCCCAGGCCCACACCCTCACTATCCTGCCTTCTAACAGCTAAGACAGCAACCTGAAGAGAAACCCCAGGACACAGAAACTGACTGCTTCCCCCAACGCTCTCCCAAAATCTCCTCCTCCCACAACTGAGACCATAAAAAAAAGTAAAGAGAAGCCCATCTGATAGGCAAACCCCCAGAGGGAAAACATCTCATGTGTAAAGCAAAAAGAACCACATGAAACACAATGCAAACCTGAGAATCCAAAGCCCCTCCAGAAGATCAGGAGCATTCTTTAGAAAAGGAGCTGGCACACTTGGAATCAAATCTAAGTGAAACAGAATTCAGGGCTGCAATACTCAAGACATTCAGAGAGCTCACTCAATGCTGGCAAAGTACCCAGACACGGTTAAATTACCTCAACAAGAAATTTTCTGAGCAAAATGAGTACTTTACCAATAAAATTGAGAAGTTAGAGCAGAACCAAAAGGAACTCCTCAAAATGAAAGGTATCATGGGAGAGCTGAAAAAAGAATTGACCAGCATAGGAAACACGGCTGACCTGCAAGAGGAAAAAATGAGTGAGATCGAAGATAGAAACATGGAAATGTCACAGAGGGAAGAAGAAAGGGAAATGAGAATCAAGAGAAATGAAAGAGCCCTACACAAACTCTCTGACTTCGTCAGAAAGAACAATATAAGAAAAATAGGGGTTCCAGAAGAAAGGGAGATGAAATCTTCCCAGAGTCTACTAAAACAAATAGTGAATGAGAATTTTCCTAACCTATGGAAAGAATTAGCACCCCAAATTCAAAAGGAAAACAGGAGCCCTAGCTACCTAGACCCTAGCAGATCTTCTCCAAGGCACATTGTTCTGAAGATGTCAAAATCCAAAGGCAAAGAAAGAATCCTCAAGGCTGCCAGGAAAGAAATATATATATATAATTTTCAAAGGTAAACCTATAAGGCTGTCACTAGACTTCTCAGCAGAAATTCTGCAAGCCAAGAGGAAGTGGAACCTAATCTTCAAAATATTAAAAGAGAGAAATTTTCAGCCAAGAATTAACTATCCAGCAAAATTAACCTTTAGATATAAAGGAGAAAATCTGGCCTTTTCAGATATACAGAAGCTGAGGGAATTCTCCAGCTCAAAACCGGCACACCAAGAAATAATGAAGGAGGCTATATGTCATGAATCAAGAAATCAAAATAGCCAGAACATGGAAACAAACAAAATGCCCTTTGATAGATGACTGGATAAAGAAGTTGTGGTACATTTACACAATGAAATACTACTCAGTGATAAGAAATGATGAAATACAGTCATTTGTGACAACATGGATGGACCTAGAGACCATCTTATTAAGCAAAATAAGTCAGACTGAAAGAGTCAGGAAAGGGGAAGCTGGGATGGCTCAGTGGGTTGAGTGCTCACTTTGTGGCACTGGGGACCAAGGATCGAGTCCCACCCCTGCCCGTGCGGACCCGTGTGCTGAGCTGGGGAGTTCCCCCAGTTCAGTTCTCTCTCTGTCTCTGTATCTCTCTCTCTCTCTCTCTCTCTCTCTCTGTCAAAATAATTTAAAAAAATTTTTAAAAAAAAGTCAGAAAACATATGACCTCATTTATAGTTGGTATATAAAACTGAAAGTAACAAAAACACAGAGACCTATGGACACACTCAATAGCTTGGTGATTGCCTGAAGGAAGGGGAGGAGGGGGGAGGGAGAGTGGGAGTGGAGGTGGGAGTGGGCACCAGCATTATGAACACATTTAATAGCTTGGTGGTTACCTGGAGAGAGGGAAGGAGGGAGGAGGGATAGTTGGGAGCGGGGAGGTGGGAGTGGACGCCGAATATACGGTGATGGAAGGGGAGCTGATTCTGGGTGGTGGGCACATAATGCGATGTATGGGTGATGTGATGTGGACTTGTGCATCGGGAAACTGTCTAATTGTTACCAATCAATATCACCCCCATTAAATTTAACAATTAAAAAAAAAGAACTCAAAATAAATGGGAAAAAGTTGGGAAACAAAAAAAATTAAAAGACAAGAAGAAATGGATACAGGATATCCTCATATATCAATCATCACCCTGAATGTAAATAAACTGAATTCACCAATAAAGAGGCACAAGGTAGCAGACTGGATTAGAAAACAAAATCCAACCATATGCTGCCTACAAGAGACACATCTCAGCCACAGAGACAAACATAGACTCAGGGTAAAAGGATAGAAAACAATACTCCAGGCAAATGACAGTCAGAGAAAAGCTGGAGTGGCCATACTGATTTCTGATGAAAAAGACAGCAGGATAAAAAAAATAACAAGATATAAAGATGGACATTACATCTTGATAAAAGGGACAATACACCAAGAAAACATGACACTCATCAATATATATGCCTCTAATCAGGAAGCACCAAAATTTATAAAGCAACTACTAATAGATCTAAAAGGAGAATTTGACAAAAAAAAATTATAGTAGGGGATCTAAACACCCCCCTGACAACATTGGACAGATCATCCAAGCAGAAAATAAATAAGGAGATTGCAGCTTTAAATGATACATTGCAGGAAATGGACATAATTGACATTTACAGGTCATTCCATCCAGCAACACAGGGCTATATATTCTACTCTGGTGCACATGGAACATTTTCAAGGATAGACCATATCCTGGGGCTTAAATCCAACGTCACCAAATTTAAGGGCATTCAAATCATACCATGTGTATTCTCAAACCACAAAGCATTGAAACTAGAGATCACTTGCAAAAGATCAATTGCAGAGAGACCCACATATACGTGGAGATTAAACAACCTGCTATTAAAAAATGACTGGATCAAAGAGGAAATAAAACAAGAGATTAAAAAATTTGTAGGGGAAGCCGGGATGGCTCAGTGGGTTAAGAGATCACCTTGCAGCGCCGGGGTCCAAGGATCGAATCCTGGCCCTGGCCCGTGTAGACCCATATGCTGAACTAGGGAGTTCCCCCAGTTCAGTTCTCTCTGTGTCTCTTTATCTCTCTCTCTCTCTCTCTCTCTCTCTCGCTCTCACTCTCTCTCTGTCAAAAAATAAATAAAATAAAATAAAATGAAAAATTTTGTAGAAACAAATGACAATGAAAACACGACGTAACAAAATTTCTGGGACACAGCAAAAGCAGTATTAAGAGGGATATTTATATCATTACAGGCCTATCTCAAGAAACAAGAAAAACTGCAAGTAAACACCCTCACATCTCATCTCATAGAGCTGGAAAAAGAAGAACAGAGGTCCCCCAAAGCCAGCAGAAGAAAAGAGTTAATAAAAATTAAAGCAGAAATTAATGAAATTCAGAACAGAAAAGGAATAGATAAAATTAATGCCACAAAGAGCTGGTTCTTCAAAAATATTAATAAAATTGACGATCTACTGGCTAGGCTCACCAAAGGACAAAGAGAAATAGCTCATATTTCCAGAATTCGGAACGAGAGTGGAACAATCACAACTGACACCACAGATATACGAACAGTTATAAGAAATTATTATGGAAGACTCTATGCCACCAAATTTGACAAGCTAGAGGAAATGGACATATTTCTAGAAACATATAGTTTACCTAAACTGAACCAAGATGATTTGGATAACCTAAATAGACCAATCAACAGTACAGAACTTGAAACAACTATCCAAAATCTGACCAAAGACAAAGGTCCTGGACCAGTCGGTTTTATCAATGAATTCTGTCAAACATTCAAAGAAGAACTAATGCCCATCTTTCTCAGACTACTCCAAAAAATTCCAGAGGAGGCAATACTACCCAACTCATTCTATGAAGCTAATGTTTCCTTAATACCAAAACCTGGGACGGACAATACCAAAAAGGATAACTACAGGTCAATCTCCCTGATGAACACTGATGCAGAAATTCTAAATAAAATTTTAGCTAACAGAATACAGCAATGAATTTAAAAAAATTATTCACCGTGACCAAGTGGGATTCATCCTAGAGGATGATTCAACATACGCAAATAAATCAATGTAATCCAGCACATAAACCAAAGAAAGAATAAAGGCCACATAAATATCTCAATTGATGCAGAAGAAGCATTTGACAACATACAACACCCATTTATAATAAAAACACCGAATAAAATGGGAATTGAAGGAAAGTACCTCAACATAATAAAAGCCATATATGACAAACACTCAGCAACTATTATACTGAATGGGGAAAGGCTGAAGCCTATTTTCCTAAAATCAGGAACAAGACAGGGATGCCCGCTGTCTTCACTGCTATTCAACACAGTACTGGATGTTCTAGCAAGAGCAATTAGACAAGAGAAAGGAATAAACGGTACTAAAATTGTGAGAGAAGAAGTCAAACTGTCAATATTTGCAGATGACATGATCCTTCATATAGAAAACTTCATAGACTCTATCAGAAATCTATTACAAGTAATAGACAAATACAGTAAAGTTTCAGGATATAAAATTAATGTCCAAAATCAACAGCATTTTTATATGTTGACAAAGAAACTTCAGAAAGAGAGATGAGAAGATCCATTCCCTTTGTCATTGCAAACAAAAAAATAAACTACCTAGGAATAAATCTAACAAAGAACATGAGGGAATTATACACTGAAAACTATAAGACACTGTTAAAAGAAATTAAAGAGGACGCAAAAAAATGGAAAGACATTCCATGTTCATGGATTGGAAGAATCAACATAGTTAAAATGGCCATACTCCCCAAAGCAATATACAGATTCAATGCCATTCCC
>PVKE010021531.1:0-26422 GCA_004027555.1 Craseonycteris thonglongyai
AGAGAGAGAGAGAGAGAGAGAGAGAGAGAGAGAGAGAGAGAGAGAAGGAGGGGGGGTAGAGCAGTCTCCATAGTTATACATCATCAGTTTTCAACATAGTTTCATTCCACACAGGTGGGCAGGGCCATCCAGGACAGGAGCCAGGACAGGGCCCCCTGCATGGGAGACACGCCCCTATGAGCCAGGGGCCTCCCACATGGGAAGCACTCAATGGACAGGAGCCGAACCGGGGGCCTCCCATATCAGAAACTTACCCCAGCATATGGATCCACACAGTCTGGGGACAGGATTCAATTCTCAGACCCTGGGGCTGCAAGCTAAGTGCTCAACCCACTGAGCCATCCCAGCTCCCCCTATTTGTTTTGTTAATGGTTTATGTGCTAAGCTCAGCACTTGCCTGGGCTCGCTCACTCTGCCCCCAACAGAACTCTCTATATAAGAGAAAGACAATATTATTTTTAAAAAGTTACTGTCTCCAACCTACACTACCACCACCGCGGGACTGGCCTGGCCCAAGTTGGGAGTATGGTGATTTCACGGCCCCAGTGCCCACCTTCCCCAACTCTAGGGTCCGTGGCCTTTGTCTAGTCTTGCAGATTGATTTTTGTGGTATTCTAGGCACGAGAGAGGAACACTTCAGCCCTGTCCAGTGCCTAGAAGGAGGGAAGGAAAGCAGGGAGCTTATGTCTCCTGAGATTCTGGGACATCTACAGCACTACCTGTGGAAGTTGCTTAGGATATGTCACCTCTTGTTCATTGTATTCCTAGGAGTAAATAAGAGGAATTTATAATGTAGGGGCTTAAAATACTCCTGAATTCTGAGACCTCTTAAGGGTATTTTCTTATTCTTGTCATTCTACATTGTTAAATAAAGAGGGGTTCATTCCTTTATTTACACAGTATCAAATATGTCTGAGTATCTATTTTGTGCCACAAACTTTTATAGATACTGAGGATACAACAGTAAACAAAGTGTGTGTGTGTGTGTGTGTGTGTGTGTGTGTGTGTGTGTGTTGGCAGCCATTATTCTCAAAAGTTAGTGTGGTGGAGGGAAAAGAAAGTGATCAAATAAATATATAGTAGGACAGTGATAAGTACTATACAAAATGGAGTCAGATGAGGGAAGAAAGTATGGAGGAAGTGTTATTCTAAATTGGATGGAAAGGGAAGATCTCTGAAAACTTAGCTGCAAGCTAGAAAAACTTTAATGTATCGAGGATTGGCAAGATGGCCAAAGTGTTGAAATGGGAATTAGAAGTTGGAGTTAATCAGGTGTGATAGGATGAATAATGACCCCTCAAAGACATCCATGTCTTAATTCCTGGAACCTATGATTATATGTTACTACGTGGTAAAAGGGGCTTTGCAGATGTCATTAAGTCTTTGATTTTGAGATAGGGAGTATCTTGGATTATCCAGGTGGGTCCAGTGTAATCAGAGTCTTTATAAGAAGGAGGCTGGTGGGTCTGATAGATTAAGAGAAGCTATAAGGAAGCAGAAGTTAGAGAGGAGAGCGGTGCTACGCTGCTGGCTTTGCAGATGGAGGATGCAGGGGGATGAAGGAGGCATGCAGGCAATGTGAAGAAGCTAGAGAAGTTCAAGGAGACAGATTTCACCCTAGAGCCTCCAGAAGAAAAACAGCCCTACCAACACCTTGACTTTAGACTTCTAACCACCAACATTATAGAATAGATTTGTATTGTTTGAGCTATTGAGTTTGTGGGCAAATAGCTACAACAGCAATAAAACACTAATACAGAAGGCAAATTATGTGGCACCTAGTAGGGCCTTGTATCCTTGTTGAACTTTATTTGGTATGAGTCAAAACCATGGGAATGTTCTGAGCAAACCACAACCGTGACCCAATTTGTGTATTCACATACATAGTCATTTTGGCTCCTGGGTGGGAGAGGAAGAAGCTGAAGTATGGAGGCCAGTTAGGAAGAAAAGTAATGATGTGGCAGTGTGGGAGGCAGTGAAAAGGAGTCAGACCTGGGATGTTTTAAAGATAGAAATAGCAGGACTTGCTGATGAATAGGACTGAAAGAATGTGAGGAAAAGAAGTAGTGAGTATAACTCCTAGCAAATAACTTGAGCAGAGAGACCAAGCCATGATTAGAAGCTTAGAATTTTCATCTCCACTCTCAACCTCTGAGGAGAGAGGGGCTGGAAGTGGACTTAACAGTGAGTCATGACCATCAGTTAGTTAATGATCAATGAAACCTCCATAAAAATCCCAGAAGTAGGGGGTTTGGAGAGCTTATGGGTGGGGAACACATCCAGGTGCCGGGAGGGTGGTGTATCCTAACCCCATGGGGCCAGAAGCACCTGCACTCAGGCCCCTTCCAGACACTACCATGTGTATCTCTTCATCTAGCTGTTCCCCTGTGTCCTATCACACCCTTTATTATATAGTAAAATAGTAAATGTAAGAAAACATTCCCCTGCATTCTGTGAACTGTTCTTACATATAATTATATCTAAGGAGGGGAGCCCTGGGACATCAATTTATACTTAAGTTAGACAGAAGTTGTGGGTAACATGGGGACCTACTATGTGGTGTCTAAAGTGGAGGGCAGTCTCATGGGACTGAGCCCTTAACCTGTGGGGTCTGCACTGACTTCAGTTAGTGTCTGAATTGAATTGAATTGAATTGTAGGACCCCCCAGCTGATGTCACAAACAAGTGCTTGGTGTGGAGAAAATGTCACACACATCTGGTGTCAGAAGTGTTGTGTGGGGGATGCTGGGATAGCTCGGAGTTTGAGCACTTGTCACACAATCATGAGATCTAAGGTTCAGTTCCTGGCCTCAGCCTGTGTAAACCCATATGTAGCACAACTGGTGACTGCCAGGATGGCTTGGTGGTGAAGGTTCTCACCTCCCATGCAGGAGGCCCTGGTTTGGTTCCCACCCCGTACAACCCCACATCTACCTTTGTGGAATGAAACCATGTCACAACTAATGATGTACAACTATAGAGACTGCTCTCGGCCCTCCCCCTTTTCTCTCTCTCTCTCTCACTTTCTCTCAAAAAAAAAAAAAAAAAGTGTGTGAGAGTAAAAGAAACCTGCAAGAGGAGTTGTGGAGAGGCTGGACCTGAGAAATAAATTCACGAGTCCTCCACAGAGATTCAGATGGGAAAGGAAGGAGTTGAGTAGATGCTGACTGAGCCACTCAGGCACGAGGAGGCCAGCCTGAGCCTTGCAGCACAGCAGGGTAGTGCAAAGTGCACTCGACAGTGAGCATGAGGTAATTACACTTCTCCTGAGCCGGAATCCAAGCGCAGAGAGGAAGCAGAATCAACTCTAAGAGACTATGATACACTTCAGAGTTAGCACTGTGTCAGCCTAATTTCTTCCCCAGCCTCGCCTTGGGTTAATGAGCTCAATGTAAGGATCAAACTAATCAACCTTGAGCAATTCTAAAAACCTCTAACCTCTGCTTCTTGGGGCTTTCACTTAACATGCTCAGAGCATAGACGGGTACAGCCAAAATAGGTTGTCTTCCCAAGTGGTCTTAACTCGCTTCACAATCAAATTGAATCTGACTTTAAGCTGTCCTAATCGGAGTGAAGAAATTCCATGCCAGGCATGTTCTCAGAGCCCCTCCTCCTCCCTAGAGGCCTGTGAGCAGAGATGGCACTTAGAGCTCGGGGAGGCTCTTTGTGGGCCTGTTGTGGGGTGACACTCAGAAGCTTCCTCACTGCCATCTCTTGGACCTGGGTGCTCCTCAGAACATCCTCTGCATCGGCCCTCACCCCCCAAGCCCGAGGAAAGACTGGCCAGCCCAACAGCCTTCCTGCACTCACAGCAGCCGGGGAGAAGGTGCACGCGAGGCCGGATCGCAGCAACTTTCAGAAACCCCACCAGTCCTGCCTGTGCTCAGCCTCTGAAAGGAAAGCCACAGGAGCCCGGGTGTGCCTTCCCACTGCTCACAGGCCTTCCTCCCACAAAACCTTCAGAGCGGAGGCGGCACGGTTTCCTTCTGGATGCCAGACCATTCCATTCTGGGTGCTGAAACTCTATATCTATGAACGACCCCTTAGATATGGTGTCCCAACAGAGGGCACAGAGTGTTCTAACGGGAAGAGGGAAGTACATCACAATTTTTCCAGTCACAATTCATTTAGATATTTGATGAGTTTATGTAACTTGGATTACACAAATACACTCTTGAAATAAAGCAACTCTGTTTTTGTCTCCCAAAGTCCCTTAATTTTATTCTTCCCCTGCTGTCAGGGGAGAATATCAGTGGATTTTTTCCAGCTACTCTTAGACAATAAAAACATTCTGTGCTATGGTCACTTTAAGTCACATAGCAGGTGAAGCCGGGATGGCTCAGCAGGTTGAGCACTCACTTTGCAGCCCCGGGGACTGAGGTTTGAATCCTGGCCCCAGCCTGTGCAGACCCATTTGCTGGGGCGAGCTTCCCATATGGGAGGCCCCTGGTTTGGCTCCCATCCAGGGCATGCCTCCCATACGGGAGGCCCTGGCTCATGTGGACCCATGTGCTGAACTGGGGAGTGCCCCCAGTTCAGTTCTTGCCAGGGCCCATGTGGGAGGCCCCCGGCCCAGTTCCTGCTCTGTGCAGCCCCGTGCCCACCTGTGGAGTGAAACTAAATCAAAATCTAGTGACATACAACTAGAGAGATTGCTCTGGGCCCTCCCCCTTCTCTCTGTCTCTGTCAAAAAAAAAAAAAAAGTCACATAGCAGTCTCAATTCAGTTCCTAAAGTGTCTGAGCAAAACTGCGGATTTGATTTAAGGTTGCAGTCTCTCCTGCCCACGGGCCTGCCCAGGTGCTAGGGGGAAGTCAGCAGTGAGGGAAGGAGTTGGCATCTCTTTCCTGACTGGCTCTCCCGCTCTTCCACCGGCACCGCAGGTTGGATAATTTGCTCGAGTAGCTCTTAGAACCCATGGAAACAGTTCACTTACTATTGCTGATTTGTTACAAAATGGATGGAAGAATCAGGTGAACAGATAGATGAACAAATACATAGGGTAAAGTCCAGAAGGGCCCTGTGTGCAGGAGCTTTTGCCCTATGAAGTGGGGGGCATGAACCCTTGTGGCAGGTAGATGTGCCCACAAACCTGGAAGCTCTGCGAACCCTGTACGTGTGGGGTTTATGGAGGCTTCATTGTGTAGGCATAGTCAGTCCTCAAATCAATCTCCAACCACTCTCCCTTCCTGGAGGATGGAGGGCAGGGCTGAAAGTTCCAAGCTTCCCAACACACAAGGGCATTTTTTTTTAAATTACATTCTTAACATCTTCTCCATCACTTTTTTTTTTATCATTACGGACTTATATTATTCAAATAAATTTATAATATATTTAAAATGCACATGATGATTTGATACACATCCACATTGTGGAAGGACTCCCACCAGGTGTTAATTAGCAGATATATCACCTCACATGTTCACCTGTGTATGTGTGTGTATGTATGTGTGTGTGTGTGTCAGCGCGAGAGAGGAGAGAACACCTGAGCTCTACTCTCTTAGCACATTTCAAGTATACACTACAGTATTATTAACTATAATCGCATCTTATACCTTAGATCCTCAGACCTTATTCATCTTAAAACTGAAAGTCTGTATCCTTTTACCAAGCTCTGTCCCACCTACTCCCCCCACCCAGCCCTTGGCAACCACCATTCTATTCTCTATGAGTTCAATGTTTTTGGATTTGTTTTTAAAGTCCACATGTAGGTGATACAATGCAGTACTTGTCTTTCTCTGTTTGACGTATTTTACTTAGCGTAATGCCCTCCAGATTCTCCGGTGTTGTCACAACTAACAGGATTTCCTTTTATACGGCTAAATAATATTCCATTGTGTATAAATGCCACATTTTTTTTATCCATTCATCTATCAGCAGACATTTAGGTTATTTTTATGTCTTGGTTATTGTGAATAATGCTTCAATGAACTTGAGAATACAGATATTATTTCAAGATATTGATTTTGTTTCCTTTATATATCCAGGAGTAGGTTTGCAGGATTATATGGTAATTCTATTTTTAATATTTTGAGGACTCTTCATACTTTTTTTCATAATGACTGCATCAGTTTACATTCCCAACAACAGGGCATGAGTTCCCTTTGCTCCACATCTTCACCAACACTTGTTGCTCCTGTCCTTGAGTATAGACATTCTGACAGGTGTGAGATGATAGATCAATGTGGTTTTGATGGCTTGATCTTCCTGATCATCAGCCCCCACTCTGAAGCTATGTAGAAGCCCATGAAGAGTCACCGCTTTGGAATGGAAGATGCTCCTATCACCCCGGAAGGTCCAGGGGATTTAAGAGCTCTGTGTCAGGAACAGGAACCAGGTTCACAGACCAAACATGACAAAATGGATGTTCCTGTTGGTCTTATCACTTCGGAAATTACAGGGGTTTTAAGAACACAGGGTCAGGAACGGGGACAGAGACCACTATAAATATTTTGTATCATTTCACAGTGACCCTCTAGACAACCCCATGCCAGCTCTGTCTCATATGGCCATCTGGACCAGGAGACACTTAACCTGTGTCTCCAGAAACCATACATTCAGTTTGCCCAGCATCATCCCATTTATGCCCACTTTTCTAGCATAAAACATTCATTCTCAAAAGTGTCCATTTTGTATGGGATTCTGCCTATTTGCTACCACTTCCGGGAGTCACGAGAACCTGTCACGGCCACCTTTCCTTCCTTTGAGCATCCTCTACCACTTAACTAGCCTTTTAGATTTCCCAGGCAAAAGTCCCACCACAGGTCCCTCTGCCCAGCCTGCAGGAATCCCACTGAAGACCCTTTTGAGGGTGTGAGAGACGAGGCAGGTGTCCCCCAGTCCCTTTCTCTGAGGGAGGGCTCACCACTTGCTGGTGCTGCTCTTTTAACACCCTCTTCCCAGTGGTGCCAACCCCGGTGAGGTGGGTGACGGCTGAGAGCCCAGTAACAGGCTTCTTTAGCCTTCTTTTTGGTGAACTCTTCATGACCTAGATCCACTAGATGTGAGCTACCTGAGAGAGGGCTTGAGTTTGTTTGCTTGTCTAAGTCAGAGCCTCATGTGTAGCAGCTATTTAATATTTATTTGGGAAGTGGGTGATAAATGGGAATGTCTGGCATCTCACTTTGGAATGTAATTTCTATTGTCTTTGGATCTCAGCTCAAACTCCATTTTAACACATAGTTAATCATGGCCGTGAATAATTTTATACAAATGCATCAATGTGATAATATCAGATGTATTATTTTTTTAGTGCTGCTTTTTCTTTTTCTTTTAGCTGAATTCCCCTACTCTTCCTCTCCTCTCCTCTCTTCATTTCTCTCAACTCATGTTAACCCTGCATATAAATGATATATACTTACACTCATGCACACAAAATATTGTATTTTCTTTGAGACCATGTTATACAAACTTTTATGCATGATACTTTATTCAATCACACATCATGGCCATTCTTTGTTATATTTTAAATACTTACATATATTAGGCTCATTTCTGCCTTCTCTAGTCTATCCCATTGATTTATATGTCTGGCTATTGTTTTTCTTTTTTTCCTGCCAGTACTATGTTCGTTTGTTACAGTAATGGTTCTCAAAGAATATCCCCTGACCAACCAGCAGCAGCATCACCTGGGAACTTGTTACAAATGCAAATTTTGGGGCCCCATCACAGGTCTACTGGCTCAGAGGCCCTGAGCGGCGTCTTAACAAGGCCTGTAGAAGATTCTGATGCAGGCAAATGTTACAGATGCATTCAAATGGCTTTCTCAGATGTGCTTATGCGTTGCATTATTTCATAAAGCCAGTTCCCCCTAATTAGTCTTTTATGTCAGACTAAGAAAGTAAAAGCTTGTGGTTCCAATAAGAAATTGCAATAAATTATATATAGAAATGTTGGGATAATTGTCATTTATGTGACAGTAAGTGCTTATATTTGAGAACATAAAATCTCTTTTCACTTGACATGAATTAGATTTTATTGGTATATTTTCATGAATATTCTCTGATTTTCTTGCCAAAGTTATTTACAAATATTATAGTTTGACATCACTATACTGGGTTAAATACTTTTCCCATTTTCATTTCTAGATTCTCATTTCTAGAATAGAAAGAAAACTATATTTAAGTACTTACATGTAGTCACATTACTGAATTCTCTTATTAATTCCAGTAGTTTGTAATTTCCAGTGGTAACATTTTTTTTTATTAATTTTTTTGACAGAGAGAGAGAGAGATACAGAGACAGAGAGAGAGAGAGAGGAACTGAACTGGGGGAACTCCCCAGTTCAGCATATGGTTCCACATGGGCCGGGATTCGATCCTCGGTCCCCGGTGCTGCAAAGTGAGTGCTTAACCCACTGAGCCATCCCGGCTTCCCCGAGTGGTAACATTTTTAACAAAAATATAATTGTATTTTTTTCATGTGTATACTTTCTTGTTTTGTGCTGCATTCACTAGAACCCATAAAATAGTGCTGAGAAAATAAAAAAGAAAAAAGAAAGAAAGAAAGAAAGAAAAAAGAAAGAAAGAAAGAAAGAAAGAACAAAAGTAAATGTACTTTTGTTCATTTCCTTGTTCAAATGTCCAGCTCCTGATTTAATTTGAAACGACTCAACATTTAGAATAGTATTTACTTTTGGGCTTTGGTGGCCCTTAATACATTTGCGTGGTTTCCAGCATTACTGTAATTAGGGTTTTATTAGGAATGGCTGTGAATTTTTATCAAATGACCTTCAGCATCGATTGATATGTTCCTATTGTTTTCCCTTTCATGTGTTCTCATTCTTTTGAGTATCCTTCTATTACAAGAACAAAACACAAATTACCATCTCAATCGATTTTTCTGCCTTATTAATTTTACCTAAAAAATAAAGAAATCAAGGATTCTAACTGCTTACTTGAATAAGTTATCTGAAACTAAGAGTCTGGGGAAAACCCAACATGTGTCCGATAAGCTAAAATATAAAGGCAGGGACACCTGGTTCTTAGAGCTGTTTCCTCTTCAACCAGCTCAACTAAGCAAAACTACAAATAAAAGTCTTTTATTTGAGACAGTAACGTGTACTGGGTCAGAGTGTGTGTTTCCAGGTCAGAGAGATCTGGGTCCAGATCTTGGTTCTGACACTGGCCAACTAGACAACTTCAGGTATTAAAAATGACTGGCATTTATCAAAGTTTTACTTATTTTTCTGACATTTTATGTGGATTAATTTTGGTTACTTAATCATATTCTTCTTTACTAAACAAGGAACATTGTTTCTACTACACAGGGTTGTTGTAATATGAATTGCAAAGAATTCTAAAAAGTTAGCTCTGTACTCTCAGTTAGGGATTTTTTTTTCCTGAAAATACTTCTTTTTCCTTACCTGCTAAAATTAATCTATCATGAAGCAGAGGGGGGTCACTTGTGTGGTTTCTTGGCCAAATACCCGAAAGTGCTCATTTGATCCATAGGTTTCCGCGGAGGTGGGGTGGCGGTTTCGTTTTCCTCCTGGTCTTGAGCCTGCCATGGTCAGGCATACCTTCCCTACTGACCATAGGCCATGGGCAGTACCCGTTCCTTACCACAGGGGACTGAGCAGGAAAAAACAAATGGGCCAACAGACCACATTCTCCCCATGGATTCTCCAGGGGTCGGAGCCTCACAGGGTTCCTGGAATTTGAGTTTGCCCAATGTGGGGGGGTGAGAACCTACCCTGGGCTCCCTTAGCCCTCGCCCCACCCCCACCCCATCCCCCTTTTCCCTTCCCCGCTTTCTCACCTTCAAGGAGGTGAGACAGGCAGCTTCTTGATAGCTCCTTCTCCAGATCCATTGTCTTTGTACCCCTCATGGTGGTTGCTCACTCAGTGGCTGAGCAGAGGATTTGGAACATGCTATTCCACCTCTCTTCCCAGTGTCAGGGTCCCAGTGACTAGCTTCCTGCCATGACCTCCCACCAGAGGCTTGTAACTGAGGACTCCACCCTTGACCCAGGCCCTGTACAACTGGCTTTATCATGCTACAGTTCAGCAGTTCCTCACTGGGCTTCCTACTGCATTTCCCCATGCCACCAGATGATTTACTGCTTTGCAACCAGGCCCTTTGCTGACTGCAGTTCTTGCTTGGGAATCCAGGCTTCCCTGTGAATTCTCTGAGATCTGGTGGCAGGCTTTAACATGGCCCTAGAGTTGGGGTGGTTTTCCCTGTCCTGGCGGAATTCCAGACTCCTGCATTACTCCTTGCCTTTGCATGTTTGCTAACACAGCTGGGGCTGCTAACTCTTGGAAACCTCATGTTACCAGTTCCCACATCCCACCCCAAAACACTGTGCCCCATCCGTGTTGCTTGATTTGGCTTCTGTGCCCCCACATGTTTGGACTTCTCCCTGAACCATGGCCTCCTCTAGAGCTGCCTTTTAACATTCAAAGTTTCAGAAATTACAGTAAAAACCAGCTTTTCCAGGATGTCTTAGTAGGAATGCCCCAGGGACTCACAGAAAAAGAATTCTTCTATTGTCCTCTGGACTTAGCTGCTGCAGTGACTGATGACTGTACACAACACCAAAACTCAAGGCTGTCCCAGTCCACACATCTCCGGAGCCCTCGCTCACAAAGTCATTGCATGCTCAGCAACTTGGGCTAGACAGTGTGATCACACCAGCCATGCACACGTATTCGCTTGTGCTGCAAATGACCTTGTTTAGCTCAAAGAATGATCACCTTTCAAATTCCCGTTATTAGTCTTGATGACAATGTTATCCAATTAGGTCTTCATACTTAACAAATGGATCTCTCTGTTTCCCAGGGGGCAGTGAGAAGATCTAGAAATATTTTTTGACCTATAATCTGCCATTGAAACACATTTTTATTGATTACATCTCTACTTACAGTACAGTACAGTCAGATTAGTTGAATGTATTTATATATCAGTGCTTAAAATCTTTATCTGGTTTGCAACAGCAGTTGTTACAAGTTTAGTATCATTCTTCCTCCTACAGTATAAAAACAAGGTAGCTTATATTGCTATTCAAAAAAGTAAACTTAGCACCATGAGTCTTACACTCTGCTATGCATCAAAACTATAGATCTGGGCCCTGGGACCCCCCAAATTCTGATCCTGTAGTTTTAGGTGGGGAGCCCAACATAGGTAATTTTTAGTAGATTGTTTTGAACTACACGTTTGAGAAGAGCTGGTTAAGGTGAGAGAACTTTGGACTCAGAGGAAAACATTTGGGTTTTAATTCTAGCTCAGTGGCTTTAGGTTTCAATCCTTTGATTTTCATTTTCCAGTCTATAAAGGGAGATTAGCAATAACTGTCCTTTTTGTTATTACAGATGTTATGTTCATGAAAGTTGTATGTATAGGTAACCAACCTCTTTGAACAGATTATGAATGTATCTATTCTCAGCAAAAGTCACCACAAATCTTATGCATGTAGCTTTGTGGGGGAATAGAAGTACCCCCGAGTCTTTTCCCATTATTTCTGTTGAAAAATAAATAAGGCACATACTAGAGACACCCGCAAGAACACATGATAAACAGTCAGTTGGTAGACAGGCTATAAAAACCTATCAATCTGGTTCAGTTAATGAAAGGATGACATTAACAGTCTCTGAGAACTCATTTATTGTAACATAACAATTTATGTACAGAAAAGTGATGTTAAAATTGCAAGGAAACAACATATTCTGGTAATAAATTTTTAAAAAGGCATAGTATGTAGAGCTGAGAATAATTTCTAAAAACGTTTGAAATAAAAACTAACTTTGGCACTTAAAATAATAAATGAGGTAAAGATTGTCATTAAGCACATATATATTAAATACCTATTATGTATCAGGCACAGAAGAAATCTGCCTTCATGGGACTTAGTTTCTAGTAGAGAAGATGAATAAATTATGGATCCTATTTTCATGAGCTCATATTTACAGGCACCAATTTTTGACCAAACTTTTAGGAGCATAAGGATAGCAAAGTATAAGTGAATTGTGGACTTACTCTGTCCATTACCATAGCCACAAGCCAATGTGGCAATTTAAACTTAAATTTAAATTAATTAAGATTAAACACCATTCCAAATTGAGTTTTTTAGTTGCATTAGCCACTTTCAAGTGCTCACTAATCACATGGAGGTAGTGGCTGCCCCTTCGGGACAGAGTAGAAGTGACGTTTTCCTCATCACAGTTCTGCTGGACAGTGTGGAAGATGAAATACACTATGGTGGAAGGGAAAGCAGCATGGCGATGGCAGGCCATGCTGGGCATAGGGGAATTACTACTTAAGTAAGTCTGAGACTGTCTCTAAAAAGGTGACATTTGGGGGAAGACACAAACGAGAGGAGAAGAAATCACAGGAAGTTAGAGGGAAGAGCATTCCAGGCGAGGGAACAGAAGGTGCAGATGCTCTGAGGAGGAGACACGTCTGGGTGGTCCAGGAACAATAGGGAGCCCCTGTGGAGAGGGAAAGGTGTGGGGGGAGGTGGAAGGGTGGGGAATAACCTCAGTGTGTCGTCAAGGGCTCTCTTTCTCTTTTGGAGAGGGATGGAGGGCCACTCTGCCGTTGTGTGGCACACAGACTGGAAGAGGACCAGCTGAAGCAGGAGTCCGTTGGAAGAGGGTGACAGTAGTCTGCATAGGAGACGACGGTCACTTGGACCAGTGTGGTAGCAATGAGGTGGTCTGGTTCTGGATGTACTTTTGAAGTGGAGATAAGAGGATTTTTCTGGATATAAGGTATGATGGAGAAGAGTTAGGCCTGAGCCAATAGGAGTTAAGGATTTGGGCCTGAGTTAGTGGCAGGACAGACTTGCAATTCACTGAGATGTGCAAGACTGCGAAACAAACAGATTTGGTAAGAACCATCAGAAGGCCAGTGTATGGCATGTTAAGATTGGAATGCTTAGTAGACTTCAAAGTGGACAGGTGGAAGGGATACATGGGGGTGGAGTTTAAATGAAAGTCCAGGCCAGAGATGTATCTCTGATAATCACCTGTACCTTGGCCATGAGTTAGATGAGGATACCCAGCAAGTAAAGGTAGATTGAGAAGAGAAGAGGGGATGCTGGGATAGCTCAGCAGGTTGAGCGCTTACCTTGCAGTCATGAGGTCCGGGGATTGAGTCCCAGCCTTGGCCCATGCAAGCCTGTATGCTGAACTGTGCTGCAACTGGTAACCACCAGGATGGCGGTGAAGGTCCTCACCTCCCATGTGGGAGGACCCCAGCTTGGTTTCTTCCCTGTGTGGAATGAAACTATGTCACAACTAATGATGTACAACTATGGGGACAGCTTTGGGTCCTCCCTATTTCTCTGTCTCTCTTTCTCTCTCTCGCCTCTTCTGTCCTCTGAAAAACAATAGAATAAATATTTTAAAAAGAGAGAGAGGGAGAGAGAGAGAGAGAACTGTCAAGTACCTACCTGGGCCTTTGAACATTATGGGGTCTAAATGATGAAAGAGGAACCAGACCACGAAGGGGCCCAGAAGTGTGTTGTCCTGGCATATGGAAGAAGAAATGATTTCAAGGTGTTACAAATCTTGACAGGTCAGATAACCATATCTCCTATGTGATTTGCTGGACAGGGTTCTAGTTATCCTGTCAAAATTATTAATAGTCGTCTTCCTCATTTTCAGCATTCACATTACAATAAATTCTAACATATTGTCACCCCACTGAGAGGGCAAGTGAGAAATGAGCTCGTTGGTGACCTTGACCAGAGTATTGGGGTGTCATGGTGGAATGGGCTCATGAGAGCATAGGGGAAGAGACTTTGGAAACAGGCAGCATCCTCAGCTCTTAGAAGTTTTGCTGAGACAAGAAATAGGGTGGTAGCTGAAAGTGAAATGGGGTCAAGACGGGTTTCAGTCTTTATTCTTATGTGGAAAATAACGGCTCATTCATATGTTGATGGGAAAGATTCTGTAGAGAGGAGAATTGGTGACACAGGACAGAAAAGACTCCGGGAGCAATGAGTGAGGCTGGACTGCAGTGTACAAGTAAGGGGTGGGGGGCTCGCAGGAGCACAGAAGGGAGGGCCAGTGTATAGCTCAGGCGCTGAGCACAGGGAGGGGCGGTGGGATCTTACGGAAGCTCTTTTCTGCATGCTTTAAAGCTTTCAGTAAAGTAGAAAGCTCAAGGGGGGAGTTGGGAGGTAGGGTGGAGGAAGGGGAGTGGGAGAGGGAGTGAGGGTAGAGGAAAGGTGGGGATCAGTTGTCTAGGGGAGTGGCAGAGCATGCGTGGGTGCATGGGCTGCAGCCTGGGCACTCCCAAGAACAGGCCTGGTGCATTGCCAGTGCGACCAGGCACTCTGGCAGGTGTTTCTCTCCAGCTGTGTTCAGCCGTGCAGATGCAGGCCTGGAGTAGGTGCGGGGCTCGATGTGCCCAGTTTTCCTTTGAAAAAGTCCTTCAGGCTACAGAGATAGGGAAAATGAGGCTTTGTGATAATTCATACTCATTGGAAAGGAGGTCAGTCAGTGTTAGCAAAACACACTTTTTTTTAAAGCTCTTTATTCATTAAAATGTCATTCTGTAATTGATGTTCCACTGGATCTTGCTGAAATGAATAAATAAAATTATATTTCATTAGCAACAATATTTACATTTCAACACTAAATGAGCTAACAGCTATTAAAACTGTTCTCTTAAGTAGCTTGAGACTCTCCCTGCAATTTTGCTTACCTTTTTTGCTGAGTCACTTCTTTGGCAGATGTGGGTTTTCAGCCAGTCAAGGACCAGGAAATTCCTGGAATGGAGATTTCCTGAAAGGAAAAATCACACATGTAGGAAACATGTACCCTGCCTGAAGGAAACATGGGCTACAGGATATAATTCCAATTAAGAATAGAATGCCACCTGGTACTAATTCTTTCTTTACCAGTTGTGCAAGGTCCAGTAATTGATTAAAATAAGTAAAGAACAAACTCACAAGGGGATGCCGGGATAGCTCAGTGGTTGAGCACTTGCCTTGCAACCAAGATGCCTGGGGTTGGATTCCAGCCCCAGAAACGCCATTTGCTGAACTGCAGCACAACTGGTAACCAGCATGATGGCTCAATGGCAAAATTCTCGCCTCCCATGTGGGAGGCCCCAGCTTAGTTCCCGCCCCTAGTGGCCCCACATCCACCCGTGTGGAATGAAACCATGTCATAACTAATGATGTACAACTGGAGACTGCTCTGGGCCCTCATCCTTCTCTCTCTCCCTCACCTTCTCTCAACCAATAAAGTAAATCTTAAACAAACAAACAAACAAAAAACTGATGATATGTAACTACGTGTTATGCTTTGTCATTGCTTTTTTCATTTGCCGTTGTATTAGCGTCATCCTTGATCCATTTTTTCTTCTTGGTTCATTTCTCCTTATCTCAGTTGATTAGTTACATGATGTTAAAATGAAATCTTCTAATTATAAAAGTTATAAAGACTCAATATAACATTTTTGGAAAATATGCAAAATTAAGGAGGAGCAGAAGAGCATAATTCTACTATTTTAAGATAAGAACTATTAATATGTTGTCTTTTCTAAAAGGTTAAAAACCTTTTTTTCTTAAAAACTACTCTTCAATTATGAATCATTTCAAGCACACAGTCAAGTATAAAAAAATAATTAACAAACAACCCAGATTAGCAGACGTTAACATTTTGTACTTTAGAGGGCTCATTGTATTTTTAAGGAATAAAACATTGTAGTTTCAGGTAAAGCCCATGGCCTTGCCTTGCTCCTCCTTCTCTCCAGAGGTAACTACTGTCTTTCACTGTTGCCTGTGGTACACTAATCAATGGCCATCTGGTTTTGGTGTCTGGCTTTGGTGTCTTGGGCAATGTGGAGACATCTCAGGGGTCTGGTCAACAAAGCTGAGGGCTGGCCCATGAAGATGGTCATCCCTACCCCTACCCCCAGGACTCTTAGAGCAGCCATCTGCTTTGCTCACTTACTTTTTAATGACATCTTCCAGCTATATTACAGGATTCCATTTTTTCCTTCAAATATGTTGTCATAACCCAAAGTGTGTGGGGATACAAAATGGACTACCTCATACAAATATTCAAATATATGGACTATGTCACAAGAATGAAATTATTCCCAGGTATTATGGTGATAGTCCGGTTTGCTCACATACAAAAATACTGAGAGCCTGATTATGTTTCCTAGAAAATATACCAAAGGGCAAATACAACAGTATTAGAACCTAGCGCCAGGGGTTGACCATACAGCAGTATTTAAGGAGTGTGTTTCCCAGGCCTCAGAAAAGTCTGGAACTCTCTGACATACAGTTCTCCAGGAATAGTCATGCGTAGGTCCCCAGAGTGTTCATTTCTCCCACTCTAGGAGAGGAGGAAGCACCTTGCTCCTCCATGCCACTGGGGGGCGGACTTCCTTTGAAGGTGCTCAAAGTGGAAATATATACCTCATGCACTTGTCTTTGAAAAGGAAATCACCAAATCTAAGAGGGAAGGATTCGGAATGACAGTTTGCTCATCTGAGCTGGCCTCTCATTATCTTCTTTCCTGCCCATGCTGCATAGCCCCCTACAAATGCAGGAACAGAGGGGACCAGATGCTGATTTTTTGCCCATCATAGTTTATTGATCTCAGCAAACTAACCTAATAAT
Source organism: Craseonycteris thonglongyai (assembly GCA_004027555.1). NCBI lineage: Eukaryota > Metazoa > Chordata > Mammalia > Chiroptera > Craseonycteridae > Craseonycteris > Craseonycteris thonglongyai. The sequence continues at coordinate 16,585 of PVKE010021531.1, forward strand.
GTCAAGGGACTTTTCATGGGGACTACAAAGGTAGTTGTTGCTGAACTGCAAACTTCCCTTCCTGTGACAGTCAGCACTCTGCCTTTGCCATGGTCATTACTGGCATGAAGGGAGTAGGTGGTAACATTGTGCCTGACTGGACTGTAGCACTATCAAATAGATGATTTTCAATAAAGGTGCAAAGGCAATTCTGTGAGAGTGGTTAGTTTTTCAACAAACGGTGAGAGAACAATTCGATATCCATATGCAAAAAAAATCAACTTGGATCTACCTTGTATAAATAATACCATAGAAAAATTAACTCACAATAGATTGGACTTAAATGTAAAACCTAACTCTATAAAACCCCAAGAAGAAAATATAAAAGAAAATTATTGTAATTTTTATGATCTTCTGTTAGGCAATAATTTTTTTTTAGGTATGACACTAAAAGCATGATCTAAATAAAAAGCAATGAGTCGGATTTTATTAAAGTTAATAAGCTTTGCACTGCCAAAGGCACTGTTAAGAGAATGAAAAAACAAACTACAGACATGCAGAAAATGTTTGCATAGCATATATTTGACAAGAATTTGTGTACAGAATATATAAAGAACTCTCAAAACTCAACACTAAGAAAACAAACAATTAAATTTAAAAATGGGCATAAGATTTGAGCAGACGTTTCACCAAAAAGATATGGATGGTAAAAAAGCACATGAAAATATGTTCAACATGATTCATTATAGAAAAGTGCAAATTAAAAGCACAATGAAATGCCATACTTATTAGAATAGCTATAATAAAAAAGAAAGACAATAACAAGTGTGGACAAACATGTGGAGGAGCTGGAACTCTGCAGATGGGAATGTCAAATAATATGACCACCTTGGAAAATAGTTGACAGTTTCTTAGAAAGAGGAACATATATACCTATATCATATAGTCCAGACCTTCAGCACCTAGGTATTTTCCCAAGACAAATGAAAGCATATGTCCATACAATGAGATATCCGTGACTGTTCATTGCAGCTTTATTTGTAATGGCCCCAAACTGGAAACAACCCGAATGTCCATTCACAGGTGAATGGATAAACAGATTTTGGCATATCCATACAATGGAATCCCACACAGCAATTGAAGAAAAATGAATCATTGATAATGCAACAACATGGATGAACCTCAAAATAATTATACTCAGTGAAAGAAGCCAGATATTAGAAGTTGAACATAGTATATAATTCCATGTCTTTGCAACTCTAGAAAATGCAAGCTGTAATATATTGGCAGAAAGCAGATCAGGGACCGCCTAGGAATGAAGAAGAGGCACGGAAGGATTACAAAGGGACACAAGGAGACTTTGGGGGTAATGGATATGCTCACTATATTGACAGTGGGTATGGTTTCACGAGTACATGCATATGCTAGCACTTAGCAAATTGTGCACTTTAAATACATGCTGGTTAGGCTATGTCAGTTATTCCTCAGTAAAGCTGTTTACAAAAAAAAAAGATGGAGTCAAATGCAAGTAAAGAAAAGAAGGGGATAAGGAAAGAAGGAGGAAGGAAGAGAGGGAGGGAAAACCAGCCTAGACTGGTGTAACTGGAGAGAGGGCTGTTTCGGACTGGTTGTGGCCGAGCAGAAAGAAGATATGGATGGCTTCTAAGACAAAGCATCTAGGAGACTTGGGGGAAAAGAAAAAGGGTAGTTAAGGAGGGCCCTAGGAACTATTGCTTTGCCAGTCTCATGTGTGACAGTGTGACCGGCCAAAAGGGGCAGCATAATGGCAGAACTGTAAGCCAAAGAACTGGGGTCCCTTTCCCCCAAATAAGACTCCAAGGAGTGGACTCTGATGGTCACATCTTTTCCCAGCCTGCCCCTGGCGTAGTCAAGGCCCTCTCCAGGTGAGTACTGACGTGCCCTGTGGGTGGGGCTGGAATCCCCACAAAAGCAAAAGGAGATTGTACCCCCTGCCCTCCCACACACACCACCCCTGCAACGCGGAGTGGCTCAATAGAGAAAACATACACATGGTGTGGAATCTCTAGGAAATAAAATTCTAGTGCTACTTAACCAATTTAAGAATTTGTTTCTATGCAATGTGTATAGATTTCTTAGGTATTCTCATATTAAATAATTCTATAGTTGCTAGGTTTTGAAAACGTATTGCGTTGTTATTTTTACTATTATTAGTTTGGATGTTTTTTGCATACTGCCTAAAAGCTATGAACGTATCTTCTCTGATAATTTTTTGTTGTTAGCCATTTATTTGGAAAGTCAGCTTATATTTTTATGGTTCTATTTATTCTCAGATTATAAGCACACTGATTGAAATATAGAATGTATATTCTTTTAATATTAATAGGGAAACCTTTCCTTCTCCCTCTTCCAAGGTATTCTGATTCTAGGATGGAAATATACATCGAAAGCATAAATATTTTTTGGGTTTTTTTTCCAATTTTTGTATGGTATAAAATACACAACATCAAATTTACCATCGTAACCATTTTTTGAGTGTACAGTTCAGTGGTATTATATTCATGGTGTTATGCTACCATCACCACCATCCAGCTTCATAATTTTTTTCATAATGTAAAACTACGATTCTATACTGATTAAAGTCCCCATTTCCCTTCTCCCAACTCCTAGTAACCACCATGCTACTTTCTGCCTCTATGATTTTAATTATACTATTAGTAAGTACCTTAAATAAGTGGTATAAAACAGTATTTGTCTTTTTGTGATTGGCTTGTTTCACTTAGCATATAATGTCCTCAAAATTGATCTGTGTTATAGCACATGGCAGAACAGTCTTCCTTTTATACTGTACCACATTTTGTTTATCTATTCGTCTGTCAGTGGACACTTGGGCTGTCACATTTTAGCTATTAGGAGTAATGCTTCTGTGAACGGGTATATAGTATCTCTTCAATTTTACTTTCAATTCTTTGGGGTATATATCCAGAAACAGAATTCCTGGATCATATGGTAGTTTCATTTTTAATATTTTTAGGAACCACCATACTATTAGATCAGTACAAAAGTAATTGTGGTTTTGGACTATAAATTTTATTTATTTTATTTTCCTTTATTGTTAAATTAATTGGGGTGACATTGGTTAGTAAAAATTACATAGGTTCCAGGTGTACAATTCTATAGTACTTCACCTATGAGTTACATTATGTGCTCACCACTCAGAGTCAGCTTTCTTTCCATCACTTATATTTAGGTTCCCCTCCCTCACTTTCTACTCTCCTCTCCCCTTACTCTCAGGTAACCACTAAACTATTGACTGTCCATGAGGTTTTATTTCTTTGTTGCCTTCAGTTTTATATTCCACATATGAGTAAAGTCATATGGTTCTTAGCTATTTCTGTATGACTTATTTCACTTAGCATGGTCTCAAGTTTTATCCATGTTGTTACAAATGGCTGTATTTCATCTTTTCTTATAGCTGAGTAATATTCTATTGTGTAAATGTACCACAGCTTCTTTATCCAGTCATCTATCAAAGGGCACTTTGGTTGTTTCCATGACTTGGCCACCTGAATACCACTGCAATGAACATTGGGGTACATGTGTTTTACGGACTAAGATTTTCAAGTGTTTTGGGTAGATGCCCAGAAGGGGGGTTGCCAGGCCATATGGTAGCTCCATTCTCGATTTTCTGAGGAAGCTCCATACTGTTTTCCAAAGTGGTTGTACCAGTTTACATTCCCACCAGCAGTATAGGAGGGTTCCCTTTTCTCCACAGCCTCTCCAGCACTTATTGTTCCTTGTCTTGATAATAGCTATTCTAGCAGATGTAAGGTGGTATCTCATTGTGGTTTTGACTTGCATTTCCCAAATAGCTAATGAAGTTGAGCATTTTTTCAGCATGGTATTAGCAGAAAAATAGACAGGCACACAGACCAGTGGAATAGAATGGAAAACCCAGAAATAAACCCACAAATATTTGGCCAGATAATTTTCAACAAAGAAGCAAAAAATAAACAGTGGGGGAAAGAAAGCCTGTTCAGTAAATGGTGCTGGGAAAATTGGGAAACCACATGCAAAAGAATGAATCTGAACTGTTATCTGCCACCGTATACCAAAATTAACTCAAAATGGATTAAAGACCTCCATATAAGACCTGAAACAATAAACTGCATAGAAGAAAACATCAGTACCAAACTTATACACCATGGGTTCAGAGTGGACTCTATGATCCTGACCTCAAAGGCAAAGGAAGTAAAAGCAAAAATACATGAATGCAACTTTATCAAACTAAAAAGCTTCTACACAGCAAAAGAACCCATCAGCAAAGCAGAGGCAAACAACCAATTGGAGAAAATATTTGCAAACAATGCCTCTGATAAGGGGCTACTATCTAAAATATAGAAAGAGCTCATACAATCTAACAGTAAAAAAAAATAATCTAATTGAAAAATGGACAGAATATCTAAACAGACACTTCACCCATGAAGACATACAAATGACCAATGGAGATATGAAAAATGCTTAAATTCATTAGCTATTAGGGATATGCAAATCAAAACCACAATGAAATACCACCTCACACCTGCTACAATGGCTATAATCCACTAAACAAGGAGCAAGTGCCGGAGAGGCTGTGGAGAAAAAGGAACTCTCATACACTGCTGGTGGGAATGCAAATTGGTACAACCACTATGGAAGGCAGTGTGGAGATTCTTCAGACTGAATTTTAAATCATTATAACTAGGCTCAAACACATTATTATTAATCAAAATAGGGAGCATTACAATCAACACTTTTTTGCCAACGAGAAATGTTTGTTTATTCCTGTGCACAAAAAATCTGTGCTTCAGGATTCAACAAACTCTTGGAAAGCATTGTCTGCATCCTGCTGGTTGTGGAAGCATTTTCTCTGCAAAAAGTTGTTGAGATGCGTAAAGAAGTAGGAGGGAGTTAGTGAGAGGTCAGGTGAATATTGGTGGATGAGACAAAACTTCATTGCCCAATTTGTTGAACTTTTGAAGTGTTGGTTTTTCTATATTGGGTCGGGCATTATCATGGAGAAGAATTGGGCCCTTTCAGTTGGCCAATGTCGGCGGCAGGTGTTGCAGTTTTCAATGCATCTCATCAATTTGCTAAGCGTACTTCTTAGATGGAATGATTTCGTCAAGATTCAGAAAGCTGTAGTGGATCGGACCAGCAGCAGACCACCAAACAATGACCATGACCTTTTCTGGTGCAAGTTTGGCTTTGGGAAGTGATTTGAAGCTTCTTGGTCCAAACACTGAGCTGGTCATCACTGATTATCGTATAAAACCCACTTTTTGTCACATGTCACAATCCTGTCGAAAAATGGTTCATTGTTGGATGACACTTCAAAATGACAATTTTTCGAATTTTTGGTCACTTATTGAGCTTTTTCATGTTTCCAATTTGCTTCGAATGCTAAACAACCATAGAATGGTTGATGTTGAGAACTTCACTTTGGCATCTTCTTGTGTAGCAATAAGAGGATCAGCTTCGATGATTACTCTCAATTGGTCGTTGTCAAATTCCGATGGGGAAGCCGGGATGGCTCAGTGGATTTAGCGCTCACTTTGCAGCGCTGGGGACCGAGGATCGAATCCCGGCCCCAGTCCGTGTGGACCCATGTGCTGAACTGGGGAGTGCCCCCAGTTCAGTTCTCTCTCTGTCTTTGTCTCTATATCTCTCTCTCTCTCTCTCTCTGTAAAAAAAATAATAATAATAAAATAAATAAATAAAACTTAAAAAAAAAAAAATTTCGATGGCCGGCCACTACGCTCCTCATCTTCAAGGCTCTTATCTCCTTTGCAAAACTTCTTGAACCACCACTCACTGTACATTCACTAGTAGTTCCTGGGCCAAATGTGTTGTTGGTGTGCGAGTTGTCTCCACTGCTTTACAACCCATTTTGAACTCAAATAAGAAAATCGCTTGATTTTGCCTTTTGTCTAACATCATTTCCATAGTCTAAAATAAATACGAAATGAACAGCAAGTAATAAGTCATTAGCAAAAAAAAAAAAAAAAAGTGAGAAATGCACATTAACATGATGTGTAACATAACCACATTTATTTAACAATAAATTTAACAATAAAAAAGGGTTGAGGTGGTAGGAAAAAAGTGACAGTGTCATCGCTAATTTATTAAATGAGTGTATGCCATCCATTTTTTAGTTTATAAAAGATGTAATAAAATTATTCTACCTTCTGAAAAAAATGTATTCCAATATCAAACAAAAAATTTCAACAATGCAAAACTGAAATTACTTTTGCACCAATCTAATATATATATATATTTTTCCCTATGGTGGCTGTACCATTTTACATTCCCATCAACAGTGCCCAAGGATCCCAATTTTTTCATACCCCTATCAATACTTACTATTTTCTGGAATATTTATGATCACCATCCTAACAGATGTGACATAGTATCTCACTGAGTTTTGATTAATGTTTCCCTAACGATTAGTGATGTTAGCATCTTTTCATGTGCTTATTGGCCACTTGTGTAGATTCTTTGGACAAATGTCCATTCAAGTCCCATTTTTAAATCAAATTGCTTGTTTTTTGTTGTGAGTTTTAGGAGTTCCCTGTATATTCTAAATATTAATCACTTATCAAATATATAATTTATAAATATTTCTCCTATTCTGGGGGTTGCCTTTTTACTCTGTGAATGGTGTATTTTTATATATAGAATTTTAAATTTTCATGAAATCTAATTTGTCAGTTTTTCTTTTGTTACCTGGGCCTTTGGTGTCATATCCATAAAATCATGGCCAAATATAATATCATAAGGTTTTTGTCCTATGTTTGTTTCTAGGTTTTATTGTTAGATCTTACATTTATGTCTTTGATCCATTTTGAGTTCATCTATTTTTGTATGCGGTGTTAGGTAAAGTCCCAACTTTATTCTTTTGCATGTTGATATCCATTTTATTCAGCACATTTGTTGAAAAGACTATCCTTTTCCCAATTAGTATTCTTGGAACCTTTGTCAAAAATAATTTGACCACATAGTCAAGGTTTTGTTTCTGGACTCCATCTTCTATTGCTTCAGTCTATATCTGTCTTAGGCCAGCACCCCACTGTTTTGAATACGGTACTGTAGCTTTGTAGTAAGTTTTGAATTCAGAAAGCATGAGTTTTCTAGTTTTGTTCTTTTTCAAGTTTGTTAAGTCTGTATGGGGCCTGTTGAGATTCCATATGAGTTTTAGGTGTTTCTTATTCTACAAAAATGTCATAGAGATATTAGTAGGGGTTACATTGAATTTGTAGATCACTGCAGGTAATATTGACATTTTAACAATAATCAATCTTCCAATCCATGAATACGGGTTGTGTTTCCATTTACCTATGTCTTTCTTAATTATTTTTAGCAATGTTTTATAGTTTTTATTGTACAAATTTTTTCCCTCCTTAAGTTAATTTCTAAGTTATCTTGTTTTTATAATTTTCTTTTCAGATTGTTCATAGATTCTATGTAGAAATGAAAATGATTATTTAGTGCTGACTTTGTATCCTGCTACTTTGCTGACTCTATTAGTTCTAACCCCTTTTGGTGGTGTCTTTAGGGTTTTCTACATATGAAATTGTATTATTTGTAAACAGAAATAATTTTGTTCTCTAAGATGCCTTTTATTAATATTTCTATTTCTTGCCTAATTGTTCTGGCTAGAACTTCCATTGCTATGCTGAATAGAAGTGGCGAAAGCATGCATTCTTTCCTTATTACTGATCTTAGAAGATAAGCTGTCATTTTTTCACTACTACGCATGATGTTTGCTATGGGTTTTATATTAGTATAGCTACTGCTGTTCTCTTTTGATTACTATTTACATGGACTATCTTATTCCATTATTTTTTTTAAGATTTATTTTATTGTTTGAGTGGGGAGAGAAGGAGATGGAGAGAGAGAGAGAGACAGAGACAGAGAGAGAAGTGGGGAGGGCCCAAAGCAGTCTCCACAGTTGTACATCATTAGTTGTGACATAGTTTCATTCCACACAAGTGGATATGGGGCTGCGTGGGGCAGGCATCAAATTGGGGGCCTCTCACATCGGAGGTGGGAATCTTTACTGCCAAGTCATGGTGGTTTCCAGTTGCGCTATAGTTCAGCATATGGATGTTGAATGAGCTGAGGCCAGGACTGGATCCCCAGACCTCGGGGTTGGAAGGCAAGTTCTCAACCTGCTAAGCTATCCCATTGTCTCCTTATTCCATTCTTTCATTTTCAATTTATTTTTGTCTTTGAATCTGAAATGAGTCTCTTGTATCCAGCTTATATTTAGATCATATGTTTTTATTCTATCTGCCAATCTCTGTCTTTTGTTGGACAGTTTAATCCATTTACATTTAAAGTTATTACTAATAATGAGAGACTTACTTTCGTCATTTTGTTATTTGTTTTCTATATGCCTTACAGTGTTTTTGTCCCCCCTTTCCTGCATTACAGTCCTCTATTGTGTTTAGTTGACTTTGTAGTGACATCTTTGGATTCCTTTTTCATTTATTTATTGTACATTCTATAGCTGTTTTCTTTGTTGTACCCATAAGGATTACATTTGCCATCCTAAAGTTATAACAGTCTAATTTGAGTTTATACCAGTTTAACTTCAGTATCATGCAAAACATCTCCTTTACAACTTTGTCCCCCATTCTTTTCAGGTGTTGATGTCACAAAATCATATCTTTATACATTGTGGTGCTCCAAAACATAAAATAATATGTCTTTAAAATTGATTAGTATCTTAAATTATGTAGAATACAAAATCCATGTCTTACATACCATACTTATAATAATGCTAGCTTTTATTTTTTTAATTTTGTTTTTAATTGTTAAATTTATTGGGGCTTCAACATATGCAAATCAATCAATGTGATACACCACATAAACAAAAGATAAAAACCATATGGTTATATCAATTGATGCAGAAAAATGCTAACTTTTAGATTAATAATTATTAAAAATTTCTTTCTTAACTCAAGCAGATAACAAAAAGTACAATTGCAATCCATTGTTACATTAATAGCAGGTTTTATAATTGCCCATGTATTTACCTTTACTGCAATCTTTATTTCTCCATACAGCTTTGAGTTAACATCCTGTGTCCTTTCATCTCATCTTGCAAAACTGCCTTGAGCTTTTCTTGCCAAACACGTCTAGTGGCAACAAACTCTCTCAGGTTTTGTGTATCTGGAAATCTCCTGATTTCTCTCTCACTTTTGAAGGACAGTTTTGCCAGGTACAGGATTCTTGGTTGACAGTTTTTGCTCTGTTAACACTTTGTTTCTGCTGAGAAATATGCTGATAACCCTATTGAGGATCACTTGAATGTGATGATTCACTTCTGTCTTACTGCTTTCAAGATTCTTTCTGTCTTTCACTTTCAAAAATTTGATTACAATGTGTATTAATGTGGATCTCTTTGAGTTAATCTTCTTGGAATTCATTGAGCCTCTTACATGTTTATATTCATGTATTTCATCAAATCTGGGAAGTTTTTTGCCATTTTTTAAAATATTCTTTCTTCCCCTTTCTCCTTTCCTTCTGAAATTCCCACAATTCATATGTGGTCTGCTTGATGTTGTCCCACAAGTCTCATATGATCTGTTCATCTTTTTTTTTTGTCTTTTTTTTTTTGTTGTTCCTCAGACTCAGTAATTTCTTATTGTCCTATCTTCAAGTTCACAGATTCTTCCTTCTGCCTGATCAAATTTGCCATTGAATCCCTCTAGTGAATTTTTTAATTTCAGGTATCATACTTTCCAGCTTCAGAATTTCTTTTTGGCTTCTTTTTAGTTTTCTATATCTGTAGTGATATTTTCATTTTGCTCATTGTTTTTTTCTTTTTTACTTT
>PVKE010021532.1:0-5000 GCA_004027555.1 Craseonycteris thonglongyai
CCCCAATTTTGTCTGTCTGAAATGACCTCTCTGTCTTAAACTCCAGCTTCTGATTCCTCCCTCCCTCCCTTCCTTCCTTTCTTCCTTCTTTCCTTCCTTCCTTCCTTTCTTTTTCTTTCTCTTTCTTTCAGATTTATTTTATTATTTGAGAGAGACAGAGAGAGAGAGAGAGAGAGAGAGAGAGAGAGAGAGAGGAGGGCTCAGAGCAGTCTCCACAGTTGTACATCATTAACCCTTGTAGTGTTGTCTCAGGTGAAAAGTGCGGCGGGCGGATATATCGGCTCATATGTAGACCATAGTTAAATTACCCTTTGCATTTCTCGCTAGTACTGCGGGCAGAAGGTAGCACTAAAAGCGTTAATTGTGACATGGTTTCATTCTGGTGGGAACCAAATCAGGGACCTCTCACATGCGATGTCAGAACCTTAGCCATCAAACCATCCCATCGGTTACCAGTTGTGCCAAAGTTTAGCATATGGGGTTGCACCAGCTGGGACTGGGAATCGAACTCCAGACCTCATAATTTCAAGGCAAGCGCTCAATTGCTGGGCTGCCCTGGCGTCCCCTCCTGCTTCTGTTTTTACCTGTACTCTGAAGTTACTTACCACTCACATCCTGATTTGAATCTGCATGCTGGGTCTCCTCGAGAGGCAATTGTCTTTTTTGCTTCATTCACCCTGTGGGGCCTTGCACAGAGTATTATTAGCTCAATAAAGGCATTGAACTTACTGCTGCAGCTTAGGTTCCAACTTCCTCAAAATACCCGTAAGTGAATGTGAATATGCATTCGCCCCTCTGGTTGACTTACATGAGAACTAATATCTTTGTTCCTTTCGGTTTTATATTCCATCTGAGCGAGGTCATATGTTTCTTGATTCTTTCAGTCTAATTTATTTTGCTTAATAAAATGTTTTCAAGGTCTGTGCATGTTGTCACAAATTGCTATATCTCATCTTTTCTTATTGCTGAGTTTTGTGTACTCCATTGTGTAAATGTACAACTTCTTTATCCAGTCACCTATCAGAGGACTGGCTGTTTCCATGACTTGGCCACTGTGAAGAGTGGTGTGATGAACATTGGGGTACATACATCTTTGCGGATTAAGGTTGTCATTTTTTTTTGGATAGTGGTTACCTGAGGGTAAGGGGGAAGGTGGGTGGGAGAGCTGGCAGAGGGAGTAGGGAGGGGCATCAAATATACAGTGATGGAAAGAGAGCTGATTCTGGGTGGTGAGCACATAATGCGATGCATAGACAATGTCATGCAGAATTATGCACCGGGAAACAATGTATTTGTTATCAATCAATGTCACCCCAATAAATTTAACAATAAAGAAAAACAAACCAATATCTCCATTGGTCCAACGTTCTCACTCTTAAAATCAGCCAGGTTGCACATGCTACCACATGGGTGAACCTGAAGGATATCATACTAAGTGAAATGAGCCAGTCACAAGAGGACAAATATCGTAAGATTTTACTTAAATGAGGTATCCAGTCTAATCAAATTAATAGAGCTAGAAAGTAGCATGGTGGTTACCGTGGGCTAGAGGGAGGCTGAAAGGGGAAGTTAGTGTTCAATGGAAACGATGTTAGAGTTTGGGAAGAAGAAAGTTCTGGAGATGGGTGGTGACTGATGGTCACACAACATTGTGAATGTACTAGATGCCACAGAACTGTACATTTAGAAATCTTTAAAATGGTAATTCGTGTTGTGTGTATTTGACCAACTAAAAAGAGAAACCAACCAGTTCCCATGCTGCATGGTGGGCTGGGTTACCCCCTCTGGACTCCTCCCAGCACCCCCATCTCCAGCTCAGTTGTTAGTAGGTTAAACATGGCAGAAGGGAAGTGAATGGCATTACTTCTTTGGAATTGAAGAGGAAAATTAGAAGGGGAATCTTTGAAAATATTTTAAACACTCCTCACGTTTCACCTTGCTGCTGTCTTTTCAAGATGTGAGTGGGAAAAAAATGTCAAACCTCAAAGCCAACAAGAGAAGGTGTTTCTTTTTATTTTTTTGCTCAGATGAAGAAATCTACAAAATTAGGAAATAATGTTTGTGCCATTTCTAGAGGCCCTGGATAGACTCGGTTCCCCTCTAAGTGATTTACCTGTGGCTCTCAATGATTATTTACTTGGCTATTCAGTTCAAGACAATCACAGGAACGTACGGCCCATAAATTAGAATAGCTATGAAACACAGGCTGCATTTATGTAGAAACATAACTTTGGCAGGTTTTTTGTTTTTTTCAAAGGGAAAATACATTTAATATACAGGCTCAGAGTGATCACTGTGTTCTTGCTGCCTCCTTTTTAATATTGGAGTTCATCTCAGATCTCTTGTGTGTCCTAGGTCTTTACCCTTGTGGCTGACTATGGGCGCAGGAGACAAATGTGTCCCCAAGTGCTCCTTGACTGAGTCCTTCAGGGGACCATGAAGACTTCTCTGACCACCCCTGCCCCACCGCTGCCTCGCTGTTTGGGGTGGGGGATTCCTAGCAGGTGAACATGTAACTATGTGGAACAGGGGAAAGAACATGGCTCTTGATGCTCAGCCCAGCAGCTCTGAACCCAGACTCTATCACACACCAGCAGGGGCTGCCAGCAGGTAACATCCTCATGCCCATCTGTTAAATGGGCCTAACCATATCCCCTGTTTGAGTTATGGTGAGGATCAAAGATCATGCACAGTGGCACAAAGCCTGGCATTCATAAATCATAAAGATATCAATCATAAAGATCATAGAATCATAAAGATTCATAATCAATCATAAAGATATCAACAGGATAGCTCGTGAGTAGTCTGCATTTTGCGGGGAGGGAAGAAGCCTAAAATTGAGCAAGGACAATAAACTGGATGAAGGGGAAGGTTAAGCTGGGATGTTGACAACTAACAAGGGAAGAGGAGTGTTGGAATCTGGCCAAGTCAGCACAGTCAAGTAAAGCAGACAATAGCAAGACTTTGAAAGTTAGAAGTGTGACCTGGTCGCTAGAGGCCGGCACCTCAATCCCACCACTTCTAGTCCTAAAGGGGAGAGCACATCAGAGCACTGGCTGTGGAGTCACACCTCCAGGGTTTGACTGCAGGCCCTGCCCTTACTAGCTGTGCAACCTTGAGCCAGTTACTTAACCTCTCTGAATTTTTGTTCCTTCCTCCGGAAAATGGAGGTAATAATAGTATCTCACTCATAAGGCTGCTATGAGAATTACATAAAATTAAGATGGATAAAGCTCTTAGAGTAGTTCTTGACAGATAAACACACAAAAAACGTGTTTGCTATTTTTAACATGATTTGTTTCTTTCAACAAATGTTTATGCAACAAATTCATTAAACAAATGGCTGTGGGTGAGGCACTGTGCTAGGAACTGGCAAAGCAGCTGTGAAGTGGCTTACATGGTCCTTGCCCTCAGGGAACTGAAAGTCTAGCCTCCTCCTTGCTACTTGCCAACAGCTCAGCCCAGATAAAACTTTGGTGCCTGTCCTCAGGGCTGTCGTAGGGATGAGGCCTTTTCTCTCCATTTCTTGCTGTACCTACTCCCCCAGACTGCAGGTAAGTGAGAGTTGTTGGGACATTCTATAAAAAGCTTACAGAATTGAGGGCACTCAATCAATGCTGAATAATAACAAGAGAAATGTATAATGTATAAACAGATTATGTTGGGGTCTTAATGTTTCTTCAGCTCATTAATATATATAGGCGCGCACTTCCTCTGCTTTGCTCCCTGATGTGGACCGTCCTGGCGTTGGCAAGGAGGGGGTGTCTCCCAGTGCCGCCTGAGGCCTGACTAGGCTGGAGAAGCCAGCGCAGGCTGCAAGCAGGCTGCTTGTTCCTGATTGTCAGCGGTTTCCTTTGACACGAAATGCTGCCCTTTACTGACCTCTTACCATCCATCTATCAGGCCTGGTGCTAAGCACTTCCTGTGTTATTTTGCTTTCTCCTTAAAACAACCCTGGGAAGTAGGTTCTATTGACCTCTTTTGTGTCTGAAGGAACTAAATCAGAGAGACATGTAACAATTTGCTCAAGTTCACCCAGTAGAGCTGGGATTCTAACTCAGCCACAGGCTTATACTACCACATCCCCTTTTAACACATCGCTCCAACCTCCAATATATTTGTTACTCTAGAAAACTCAAGCCCACCATCTTCTGCATAAAATAACAAAGCTGTCTAATTTTAGGAAATCTCAAAGCCTTTAGTGCAGAATACCCTGTTTCATACACAGGCATTCTTACCACACTTTGCAATTCTCTTGTTTAAGTATTCACTTGTGGAGTCTCAGTGACTCTAAGCTCTGTCAGCTGTTGTACTTAAGCACAATGCTAGGCACAAGGTGCTAAATAAATATTTGTTGAATGAGTGAATACATGATAATCACTAAGTTTGTATACTGCTTATAGGATCAATTGCAGGAACACACAAAGTATGTTCTTAATTCTTATTTGTTCAATGTATATATGGAATTATGAATGCGCCATCTTACTTGGCAGCTCAAATTTTATCATTCTTGCTGATTCACTAAAAAATAAATAAATAAACCACACAGACAACATACAGACAACACACCACCCAGGTTCTCTCTTTTTTTAATGAGAATGAAAAAAGGAAAAATGAAAAAAGAAAAGAAAGAAGAAGAAAATGAATGAACGAATGGACAAATGAATTAATATAATCACCTCTGTGTTCATTCTCTAGAACTTTCCATCAAGTGACCTCCATCTTCAATAGACTTGCTCCCGGTCTGATCGGCACTGTTTTTGCAGGTTACACTCAGTGAAATTGAGTCTAACCTCCTTTTTCACACGACGGACGCTGGTTTGTGTTAGAAACAAATAACCTTTGAAGATGCCCATTGCTAAAGCTGGCATTTTAAAAATCATTCTGGTCAGGAGTTTGTCTGAAGTTATTTTGGCCTGAGTACATAAAAGCCAAGTGCTTTCTACATGGCTGATCTGGGCCCAGATAGGTCTTGCAAAGAGCAAGGGCCTGGCCCACCC